>APFE030494166.1:32526-95150 GCA_000404065.3 Pinus taeda | reverse complement strand
AAAATGAGGCTTGGGATCTGGTGGAGTTGCTGGCTAGAAGGAAACCCATTGGTAGCAAATGGGTGTTCAAGAAGAAGAAAAATGCAAAAGGAAAGGTGGAGAAATACAAAGCTCGGTTGGTAGCAAAAGGTTATTCCCAGGCGCTGGGAATTGATTTTGGTGATATTTTTTCTCCTATTGCCAAGGTAGCTTCTATTAGATTACTTTTATCTATTGCTGCTGCTTTTGATTTTTAGGTAAAATAGATGGATGTGAAGACAACATTTCTTCACGGGGATCTAGAAGAAGAGATCTACATGAAGAAACATGAAGGCTTTGCAATGAAGGGTAAGAAAGAACTGGTATGCAAGTTAAAGAAGTCTCTATATGGGTTAAAATAGTCACCAAGGATGTGGTATCAGAAATTTTATACATTTATATGGGGACTTGGCTTCACCAGAAGCAAAGAAGATCATTGTGTGTATTTTTAAATTAATTGGTGACCGTGTTATTTATCTGGTCTTGTATGTGGATGATATGTTGTTGGTTGGAAATGACAAAGAAGTTATCCAGGATTTGAAGACCCAATTGTCCTCCAAATTCGACATGAAAGATCTTGGTGCTGCAAACTATATTTTGGGCATGGAAATTGAAAGAGATCAGGCAAAGAGGAAGCTCTAGTTAAACCAGAGGAAGTATGTCGAGATAATATTGTAGAGGTTTAATATGCAAGATAGTAAATCGATGAAGGTTACTATTCTTGTAGGTGTAAAGTTATCTGCTGAACAATGTCCCAAGACACAAGAAGAGGAAGAGGATATGTCCCGTGTTCCATATGCAAGTGCAGTTGGTAGCTTGATGTATGCAATGGTCTGTACTACATTGCACATGCAGTGGGAGTATTGAGAAGGTTTATGTCAAACCCAGGGAAGGAGCATTGGACAGTAGTGAAGTGGGTTTTTAGGTATTTGCGTGGCACTAGTGATTATGGTTTATGCTACCAAGGAAGACTAGTATTGGACAGAGTTTTGGATATCTGTGGTTTTTTTGTGCGGACTAGGCTAGAGATCTGGATCAGAGAAGATCTACAAGTGGGTATGTGTTTAATGTATTTGGAGGTTCAGTCAGTTGGATGAGTAAGAAACAATTTGTAGTGGCACTATCAACTATAGAGGCAGAATACATGGCAGCCACTCATGCAAGCAAGGAAGAATTTTGGTTGCAGAGATTGTGTTCAAGTATGGGGTTAGTACAGGGAGCTATAAGGATAGACTGTGACAGCCAAAGTGCAATTTTCTTGGCAAAGAACCCTGCATATCATTCAAAGAAAAAGCACATTGATGTTCAGTATCACTTTGTGACGGATATGATAGAAGACAAAAAGGTGTTGCTGGTAAAGTTGGACACTTTGAAGAATATTGTAGATGAATTGACAAAATCTGTGAGCTCTAAGAAGTTCTCTTGGTGTAGAGAAACAATGGGTGTTGCAGGGCTAGATAAATGACTAATCTCTCTTGTGGTCCCCTGTGGAAAGAAAACAACAAGTGGGAGAATGTTGGGATGTGTTATATTCTTTCCATGACTAACTCACGTAGTTAACCAGGGGGTTAGAAGGGGGGTGGAGGCCTCCCTTCGTTGCGCCGATTCCGTAGCAGGGGGAGTCATAGGGGGTTTGAGGGGTGCAGGTAACCCCACTCTATGGAGTTTGAGGTAGTGCCCCAATTTTTTTTGGTTTTGGACCTTATATTAGATTGGGTGGACCTACCTATGGTTTTGTGCATGTTTTTCGCACATGGTTTTGGACACGATGGTTTTCGATCCATGGTTTTGGATGCGATGTTATGTTCTCGCATTGTTTATTTTCTATGTTTAAGAATTCATATGCAAGTAATTTCTGTACGGGGTTAAAACCTACACAATTATGGGTTGAATTACTAGTCCTAGAGGCCTTGGTTAGAACAAATGCTCTGAAGCCCTGGAAGGCTTGGGTAGATACCAATTTGATGATGGTTTTGTGATGTCCAACCGTGAGGTGGAAACAATGTTTGATGGTTTGAGGTGGTTGGCCTCTAGAAGCCTTGAATGGTTTTGGATTGATTTGCTTTATGAGATCCCACATTCATGATTGGAATATGGCATGGGGGTGTCTGGATGAAGAGAGATTTGGCTCAGCCATGTGTATATTCAGGTGGTTCGTGGAAGTCCTACAATTGGTTGGCCTTTTCATCGTTAATATGAGGTTATTTCTCCTTGTTATTTCATGAGTATTATAGTAGTTTATATGTGGATTATATGGCTGTTGTTTCTTGGTATTTTTGTTGCTATTATGCTGGTTATGAATATGTATTATGACAATGGCTATGTATGGATCTCATCATGTTTTCACTTGTAAATGAATAAAAAATGTATCTATGGCGTAATGGATGAAACTGTAGCTAATGTGTTGAGGCATCAAAGCTTCTTAGTGATTCTCAGATAAGAATGGGACCCTTATTCTTAGATCAATTGTTTATGCCTGTAGATTACATATTTTTGATATGTTTGACGAAATACCTATCATGGCTAGTAGGGGTACTGTCAAGCCCTTGTTTAGGTAATTGCATTTGTATCATCATTCCATTTTTATCTTTCTGTTCTGAAGGTGTCATTTAGTTCTGGTGAGTGACCTGGGCTCTGAGCCTGAAAAAGTGGCTCAAATCATGGGGACGCATGCACAAAAATAGGCATAAAAGTCCTTGGACGCTGGCATACCATGTTGTGGGAGTGTCCAGAGCCCTTAGGACACATACATGCCCATATCAAGGGAGCGCCCGAGACTTCAGTTGGTCTCAGGGGCTAGTGGCTAGTTACCTAAGTCATTGGGTTGGTTCCTAGGAGTTCTATTTCTGATGTGGAAGGTTTGAGTGGTGTATTTATGTCTATTTCGCTTCCTTAAGGTCACCTAGGAGGTTGAATCCCATTATAGTGGCATCTCGTCGCATATTTACCCCAGTTGGCTAATTACTTGAGTAGATGTGGGATAAGGGTGTTATAGTTCAACATGTGAGAAAAATTTAGGAGAACACGAAGCAGGCTCCTTCTTCCATCCTACAGAGAATAAGTCTTCAACTAACGAAATTTTAGAAGGTTGAGCTCTACCATGTTAAGCAACACCTCAATGAAAAAGCAAATGTGACGGATAACAAGGGAGCCTCTCAAGAATACAAGATTTTGGTACAAGACAACTTAGATTAGTTATATAAATCATTTCCATGAAAATTAAAAGAATATATGGGAGTGATTTTTATTTTTTATTTATTTTTACATAGTGATAAGGGTGCTAATAAATGGTTGTCAGTGGTTTTTTGCCCACCATATTCTTCATTTTCCGACTTCTTACACCCCTCACATGTTCGATGGGATACAAGTTAGTGCACCCACCTAACTTTCCCATGTGCTTCCATGCATCTAAAGAGCCAAATGGAAGTGTGCCAAATTTGTCACTAAATATGAAAGGATGTAAAGGGTTGTCAGTTCTAGTTTCTAGGAGACGTTTTCACGCTTGACGTACATATTTGTAATGGTGAAGGTAGGAATGAGTAGGGAATTAAATTCAGAGATCAAATGATTGGTCTTGTGGTTATGAAAAGAAGCTAATGACATCGAATTTGGAGACAACATCAAAGAATTCAAGGTAGCATGTTTGGGTTATAAGAGAAGTTCAACCATCAATATGTCATTACTAATCTATGTTGGATATATCAAGTTGCATGCAGGAAAAGTCTACGGTGGAATTGGTTTCCTCTGACTCAATCGTTGTCTTTGAGAAACAAGAATTTTCAAAACATTTGGATTATCTCACGGTGTCCACAAAATACATAATGATTCCACTTACATGGTAGGGGGAAATGGGGTCCTCTGAGATGCAAGATCAATTAGAACTTATGAACTAGAAAATTGGTCTTCTGCAGACCAAGATAGAGAGGTTGCATATCAATGTTGAATCTATGGAGCAATGCCTATCAAATTTAGAAGATTTGAGAGGGATTAAGGTTGTGGAATTCAGGTCAACTTTGATTGAGTACGTCGAGTTGATGGCTTCTTCCTACGATGGTGAAGAGCAACAACATAAGGAAGAGGAAGAAATTAGAGAATATGTTCCTCTACAACAAAAGCAGTCAGAAGAGAAGCACAAAGAATCCAACCCTGTATCTGGAGAAAATGGTGCAAGTTAGTTTAACATTTTTTGTTAAATGATGTATTGCAAGTATGTAGTTATATTAGGAGTATTTTGGATGATTTATATGCTATGTGATATTAATAATGTAAAAGGGAGGCAGACTAGGAAGAAAGACAATATTTTTTTGTTTACAATTGAATTTAGTAGATGCAGCGTGTACTAAAGATGTAAAAAGTTCTAGCCTTGAAACCAAATTGCTATAAAAAGAAAAATCATAATTGTTTCTTAAAGAAATAAAAAATTGATATCATTTAATTTTATTATATTTAAAGATTAAATTCATCTAATTTTATATCATATTTTATTGTTTCATATTTTAATCTTCGTCCTCTTTTACTTTAATTTTCTAGAATATTTTTATAGGTTGATTCTTTCATTTTGACTCAAAATGATTCCTTTTAATTCTAATGACATTTTAGTATTAACATTTATCCTATGTAAAATTTCTTTTTTATTCTTTCTTTTTACTTAAAATTATTCCTTTCGATTCTAATGATATTTCAATATTAACATTTCTCATATCTAAAATCTATTTTTGATTGTAATTATCCTCACTCCTATGATATTTTTATTCTTATTCTCTCATTTTAGTTAAAAGTTATTCCTTCTCATTCCAATGATATTTTAATTTTAACATTTATTACATTTCAAATTTATTTTACTTTAAAAAATGGATAATATTTCAATTTTCAATTTTCTTTTTTATTTAGCATTTTTAGCGTTAATATTATTTTAACTTGAATAAGTTTTTTTAGGAAAAAGTCATGTATATTCAAAATTGGAATATATACATGTTGCTGGAAATCATCAAATTATATATTGAGAAACGACATCTTCATACTTTTAACTATCTCCCATCTTTGTTTGATAACCATTATCCTACTTACATCAAGAAAAATTATCCATTAACAGACATGTACATGATAATAGGCCAAAAAAAATAAGAAAATAGTCTCCATAGACTCCACCTCGACCCTTTCATTGAATTCATAAAGATCGATGAAACTAGTAGGCGAGAGAGGGCTTCACCTAACAAGGCATCCACTTCTTCATTTAACTCATGAAGAATACGATAATATGAGATCCAATCAAAATATCCAACAACATGTTGGATATCACTCATATGAGGCTCTAGGTCAGTTTGAAGCTCTGTAATTTACCCAGTATATGACCAATTTTGAGTCACCCAAGACTTGTATATTTTTTAAAACCCTTTTGTGTGCAAGTTCTGAGAGAAACTAAAGGGTTATGAACTATTTCTTGATCCTCTATTTGGGGTGTATCTATAATACATGGAAAGTGAACGATTGGAACATAAAACAACTCCAACTCGACATTGAGGTGAATGACCTTGATTGTACCCTTCAAAATATCCCCAAGGAATACCAAATTCCATTTCGGGAATATGTGGCGTCCTTGGATTTTTCTGCTTTCGATCAACTTTAAATTCGAGTGCAAGAGAGATAACTTTAGGTGCATAGGATTTCAAGGAAAATTATTATCCTGAAAATCACTCAAACTATGGGTTGCCTGTATACATCCTACTAATATGAAAGGAAAACTAACAAATGATCTTATCAATTTATTTGACATCCAAGATTTGAAATAATCATAAGGCTATACCACACCTAGCATGCTTTGGGCTTGAATTCCCTCCAAGTGAGAATTATAATCCAAGCCACAAAACTACATCGCACAAACAAACGATGAGAGGATTTTTCCTAATAATTACATAGTGAGCATTTGTTAGGCCCAATCCATCCACATTTAATAAATGCATCTTAGATTAATAGTTTTCCACTCAGGACCAACCATGACAAAACCTTTAGTTTGAGCGGAGTGTTAACTTCCCATATTTCCTTCTGTAGTCATAACTTGTGCCCACCATAATTGATTTCAATCCAAGCTTTATATCCCAACTATGTTGTGTGATCACCAAACTAGGGATTTTTTGTGTAGTAGAGAGAATATGGGATGTTGTCCCATAGGGAAATGAAATTTTAACATAGTAGACCAATAAAATGATCCCATTCAATGTCTACATCACTATCAAGGCCTAATGAGGAGGCTGACTTCCAACCACTTTTACCTTTGGCTTGGGGAGTTTGTGTCTTGGCATTGACCAGACATGGAAAATTTTCCTATTTGAGCACTTGAAGAAGGGAATCTGAAAGACGATAATCATTGCCAACTCCAACGAAGGATTTTCACCAATCCTAATTTTCCATCCATCCTTAACTCACCAAGCTACCCATTTTCCAACCCAGGGAAAAACCCTTAGTAAGACCGTCCACAATCATAATAACTATATTATAATTAAATCTTCACTTTTAGATTTCTTATTTTTCGAATTAATTTAATTTTAATTTACAATGATTTAAAAAAAATATTTATTAATTTTTTCTTTGTATTTTATTGCTAATAAAAATTTTAATATTATTATAATAATAAATGAATTTCATTTATTTATTATAATAAATTAATTTTTAGCTCAAAACATTACATATTTTAAAACCTTACATACGAATTACTAAAGATGAAAAAAGAAAAAACCATATAAATAACTTGTCCAACAAAATGATATATAAAAAGAACTCCATAAATTGGAATTATAGTCATGACAAGGAAGCATTAATGAATATCCGATTCCTACGTTTAACCGGGGTTGAATGATAGTCCTTTATGAAGTTGAGTGATGGAGTGGTGATGAAGTAAGGCAGTGGGAGAGGTCGACGTGAAAGTTGTAGACGTTCTGGTACAACATCAAGATGGGGAAGGCGATAGCCCAAATTATAAAAAATTTACAAAATGAGAATGGGGGTCCCATCATTTAGAAATGTTTTGGCTGGAAAAAATCCTCTACTGAGTGACAGACAAACCCCTACAGGAGGACCCTCAGGAGCTATACCAAACCTCACACTCGGAGATAAATGGAAAGAAGGTTTAAAAGTTCAAATGTATATCGAAAGCTTCGAAAAACCCTCGCTTTGTAATACTACTAAATTGTCTGGATGACCACAAGAAGCACATGAGGGATCATGCTTTCATCTTTAAATTCATAGGTAGATGGCACACAAAGAGGTAACTTGCTCTGATATTAGGGCACAAAGTGTTATTTACAGTAATCTTCTCCAATTTGTAGGATAAAGAAAGAATCTTTGAAGGAAGGTCGTATTTCTATAATAATGTTGGTCTCTAGATTAATGTTTTAATCTAGACAAGGAAGAATCCCTGGCAGCACCAGTCTAGGCGCGACTATATTCACTTTTAGTGGATTTTTGGATTCCTGAAATCTTTGAGGGGATAGGCCAACCCTCAATGAATTTTATGAAGATCTCTGATATTACCAGATGAGGGAAAAATATGTCATACACTTGTGAGTGTGTCTATATGAATATTTCTCAACCCCTATCAACGTCTATTGAGCTAGATTATTAGGGAGAAATTTGGCACCAATCCATTGACTATGAACATGTACCCTTCAGGTGTCATTATTGTCATAAACATGGACATGTCTTTCATGAATGTACATTTCACATAAGGTAACAAATGATTGGTAGTGAATCGAACGTTGATGGCTTTACTAGGGTTACAATGAGAAGAAGATCACAAAAGGGTCATCCTGCTCAAACCTAGCAACCAATGGAAGATACAAACTCATTCTCGACCTTGGAGGAGATGGAGGTGGTGGAGAAAGAATCCCCACCTCCTGTAGATATACCAATGAAGGACAATTCTTATTACCCTAAGATAGATAAGCAAATGCATAACAAGAAAATGGAGGAAGGGGTACCACAAGCAGAAGACTTTAACTATTTGACTTATCAGGGGTTGAGGAAGTTATTCAACTTATGCAGTAGGATCCAAAGGACCTTACAAGCAAGGAGCAATATCTGGTGTCTATGGTGAATGGTTGGGCTCATCATGACATTGGGGAACTCACAAAAGAAATGAGGGCACAATATGTTGTGGCCTGCATTAATTGCAAAACATGACATCATCAAACCCTCGGCGAGGGTAAAGCACCACGTTCCATCCAAGACTTTAAATCCAAAGGCAAAGAGTTTCTCATCAAACACCTTACGAAATAGCTGAAGAAGAAAGGGCAGAAACTTAAGAAGGAATCCCTCCAGAATATAGGTGACAACCTTGTCAACTCAGGTCAGGTGGCAGCTCTGCTGGAGGTATTTCCACCTCTATCAAACCCTTCAACATGAATATTTTATCATGGAACATAAGGGGAATGGATAATAAGGGGAAGCATTGATATCTTGAACAATGAATCAGACTAGAAAAACTCGTAATTGTTATGTTGCAGGAAACAAAATTAATGGGGGATAAGTTTCCCCAAATTGTAGATAAGTGTTGGAAAGGATGTAAAAAAAGGGCTCTTGATGCAAATGGATCTATTAAAGGATTATTAGTTCTATGAAATCCACAAGAGGTCATTTTTCAGGATTGGATGGCTAGTCCTAAAATCCTAATTGGGAGGTTTCGATATATTATGACAACAAAGCTTGTCTTTCTGATGTCTAACTATGGCCCTTCGATGGCAGTTGATAGATGTCCCTTTCTAGACCAACTTTTGGCTTCTAAGAAATTGATAGGGGATTCATTATGGGTGTTTGGTGTAGATTTCAACCTTATCAGATCATTTAAGGATAAATGAGGAGGGGTAATTCGTCTGGACCTGATTTTTGCCTTATTCGATAACTATATAGAGAAACTACATTTAGTGGATATTCAAACCATAAATGGTCTACATACTTGGAACAATCAGAGAGGGGGAAACATCAAATAGCAAGACATTTGGATCACTTTCTTCTATATGAGGGAATTATGCATAAGGATGTTTCTTTTGTAACAACTATTTTTCCATATATGAACTTGGATCACTGACCTCTTAGACTGGAGTTAGATTTTAAGGAGGATCCACCTAATCACCCTTTTTGCTTTGAAAGCCTTTGGTTCAAGGATCCTAACTTTTTGGAGAAGCTAAAGCTTTTGTGGCAAGAGATGGATGTTCAAGGTAAGACTAAGATGCATACCTTTCAACTAAAGCTCAAAGAGCTAAAAAATAAAATAAAAATATGGAATAAGAAAGAGTTTGTTAATATATTTTAGGACAAGCTTAAGTTGGAGGGCCAAATGCAAAGTATTCAACAACACATCATTCTGGAAGGGAGATCTCATAAATTCATTACGGAGGAAGGAAGTACCTTCAATAGGTTGGAGCAACGTAGATAACAAGATGAAATCCAATGGAAGCAAAAATATTGGGTCCAATGGCTTAAGGAAGGAGAGAGAAACTCTCATTTATTCCATAACTCCATGTTGCAGCGATGCCACAACAATCACATTTTTTACATATTGGGGGCAAATGGCGAGAGTAAATTTGAAAATAGTGACATAGATGAAGAATTGGTAAGTTATTTTCAAGGTATTCGTACACAACATTCTACTCCTCCGCAATCAGTGGTTGACTTTGTTTTCTCATATATTCCATGATTAGTCAATAAGGACTATAATATTGCTCTTATGAGGCCTATCAATTTTTAGGAGGTAGAAATGGTGGTATTCAATCTGCCGGAAAATAAGGCCCCACGCCTGGATGGTTTTACCTCATCATATTTTAAAGCTAGCTAGGATTTCCTTGGTATTGAGATTTATGAAGTGGTGGAAGAATCCTGGCAAACTCAATCAATTCTCTCTTCTCTAAATGCAAGTTTTCTCACCCTTTTCCCTAAAGGGGGGCACTCTAATGAACCTAGTGGTTTTCATCCAATAGAATTGTGCAATGTTACCTACAAAATAATTTCAACAATCATTACAAGTCGATTGAAACCACTACTTCTAGGCTTGCTATCACTAGAACAAACATGTTTTGTTGAAGTACGTCTCATCACATATGGTATCATCAATGTGTAAGAAACTATTCATTCCTTACGACTCACTAAACTCCTAGGTATGCTTATCAAACTGAACTTTTCCAAGGATTATGGTAAGATCAATTGGATATATCTATTACAGGTTTTGGAAGCTTTTGACATTTTAGAGAAATGGCTAACTTGGATAACATTGTTGATATCATTTCCTTTCTTTTCCATTCTTCTCAATGGGTCCCCCACTGCTACATTCTCCCCGTCAAGGGGATTGAGACAAGGAGATCCATTATCTCCTTTCCTTTTCATTTTTTCTATGGAAGGTTTTGGTAATATGTACAAATATTTATGTGCTCTGGGATTTATCTCTGGCCTAAGGTAGTATGGTGATGATCTCCCTCTCATATATCAATAGTTTGTGGATTATGTTGTTCTTTTTGAGCCTCCCACCCTCAAGGAAGTTAAATTAATTAAAAATATCCTAAACATATTTTGGAAGCTTTAGGAACGAAAACCAATAAGGATAAAACCAATATTTTTTTTTTTAATTGCACAGTGACAGTTCAAGTCCATCTAACAAGAGTGTTAGGTTTCTGTTGGGCTCAATTTCTATCAAAATATTTGGGAGTTCCCCTAGTCCTTTATTACAACAAGGTGGAAACATGGGAGGATCTAATCGAATGTGTGAACAAACGAATAAGTAATTGGGCTTTCGAGAGACTAAACCTTGCAGGGCATCTAGTACTCACTAAAGCTGTCTTACAAGCAATTATCAACTATCAACTAGCGTAATGCATATCCCAAAAATGTTTTGTTCCCATATTCATTCATTATGGACCGATTTTATATGGAAAGGTACTAAGAAAGCTCACAATTGGGTGCTAGTTAGTTGGGACAAAATCATTTTGGCTAAAAGATTAGAGATTTGGCTTTGAAAGACCTAAAACTGATTAACAAAGCATATGGTATGAAGCTATGGTGGGCCTAGATCCAAGGGGGTCTGGAGCTCAGGAAGAGGATTTGGCGTAGAAAATATGCACCATAAGCAACACAGGCTGAGTGCTTATGCTTTCAGAGTAATGGTAAAGGAATGAGGATATGGGTATGGGCTCAACAATGCAAGGATCTAGTAAGGAAATTCTCCTTTTGGGATATCAAAGGAGGAATGCCAATGTCTTTTTGGGAATATTCCTGGCAACAATACCCTCGTCTAGTCAATAATATATAGGTATTCCATATTAAAACCTTGACTCAGGCATTGGGAGCACATAAGGTCTCAAAATTTTGGTTACATTTGGTTGGTGATCCACTATTTGGGGGATCCTAATAGATCAATTACCATGGAAAGAATTCAGTTCAATACTTGCAGATAAAGAAAGTTAGATTTACAATCAAGAATGATACGCTACGATGGGGACAAGAATCAACATGAGTCTTCTCACTTAAAGAAGCTTAGTCCCTTCTAGTAGGTTAGGCACTGCAAAATTATGAGGGGGTGTGGAGATGGATTTGGGAGAGCTCGTGGTGGCTGAAAATATCCACGTTCTTATGGTTGTTAGCTAGAGGATGCAATATTACTTGGGATCAACTCTGGAGGAGGGGTTTTGAGGGCCCATCACTTTTCCAACTATGTAATCACACAGAGGAAACTGTGAATCACTTTTTTCTATCATGTCTCTTTGCAATAGGTATTTGGTCAATAATTCCGGAAATATTCATGTGCAATTGCCCATGTCTTGTTGATCTAATGGCTCTATTAAATTATTGGATCGAACATAAATATTAGAATCATATAGTCTCTAGGGTTTGGAAATTAGTTTTGGGTTTCAAGTTATGGAATATATAGAAGGAAAAATATCTTTGTTTATTCCAAATGAGAAGACGCGCAGAGGTTTCACATTATGGAATACATGGAAGGAAAAAAATATTCGTTTATTCCAAATGAGAAGATGCCAACCAAAGAAAATTAAGGAAACTATTCTCTTAAATATAAGAGAAGCTATCCTTTTCTCCCCATGGAATATGGATAACTGATAGGTTGATGACTTAGAAACTTTTATCCTAAACTCCCTTGATGTGAATTCTTAAATGGTGACGTCCATTTTTTCCACCATGAATATACTAGTGCATCCTATCACTACACCATACACACTACCTCTGTCGTCCTTTATTCAACTTTGTTTCAATGGTGCTTTAAAAGGAAATCTAGGAAAGGCTAGGTATCGAGGAATTTTTTGTGATGATCAATCCAATCCTATACATCTCTTTGCATGGTTTGGTGGTGTTACCACTATTAATAATTTAGCGGAATTCTTAACAATTGAGAAGGGTTTAAAGATAACAGACATGAGAGTTTTTATATTGGTCCAACTTCATGGAGATTCTCAGATAGTAATCCATTGCATTCAAAAACCACTTAATGGACTACCCCTACATAAAACGGTGAGGAGTTGGCACTTGCAAAATGTAGTATCCATTATTAACGATATTGTCCCTTGATTCCATTAAATTATTCTTCATCAGACCTACCTGGAAGGGTATAAGGTGGCGTATGCATTGGTGAATTCAGGTCTAGAAAACACCAACGCACACTAGATACCATGTGGTTGGTGTTGTTAGGAACAGACGACATTAATTAAATTGTCGATACAAAAAAATGGGGCCATGTTTTCACCAGTCCTTGATGGGGGTGAATCCATTAAGACAAACCCTGACATCACGAATGATTAACAAGCCAAGGAGGTGAATGGCACAAGGATTGAAAACATTTAATACGAATTCTACTCCTGGCCCCTATTCGTTGGGAATCACTGTGTGGCACTGACCGGAAGCCATGCCTTTGGGCTACCTCACTCAGCCCCACCACTATAAATGTGATATCTGTGTAGGAATTATGGGGAAGTGCGAGGATATATTGTTTTAAAGTCTCTCTCATGGAAGAGTAATGGCAACCTTATTGTAGGACCAATTGGAGAAATATCCTGATATTTATGACATCACATTCTTCACACTTATTGATGAGTGCATTATGTTTGAATAGTTAGAAGGTGTTATAGAGTGTGTTGGGCATGCCAAATGTCTTTTCAGTGACCCAACAGTCACCAAAGATACTCCTTTGATATTGGAAATTGTATTCTCATTCGACCTTTATAGATGCATCAACCTCTCTCCTTGGTGGAAAATTGTTTATGACAATTGGGGTGGTGAAACTGGTCTCACAAGCTCATGAGAGCTCTGGTTTTTCTAGTATACTTATCCTTTTCCACTAATTAATCACGTCTCTTATTATTACTGTATGGTTATGGTGTATGATTTTTCAGTCAAATTAACTATTTTCTGGACCACTCTTGTTAGCTCTATCATTCCTTTAGTAGGTCAATGTTATTTGCCTTATTCCTCCATAACACATGCCTTCCTTCAAATTAGTGGCACTATTGTCACCTTTGTCATTCCAAATATTCAAACCCACTAGTGTATCCTTTAACTGCCCTATCTTGGTCTGCGGGATTTGGTATTCGGGCTCCTTCTCCATGTGTAAAAGGGTGAGATGGGTGTCGTTCCCTGTTGTTTCTCCCTTCCTAGTTGTTCTCCCTATGGTGAACTATCCAACTTTCTTGATGCGTTATTCATAAGTCTCGTGGTTTGGGGCTCTCCTGGTTACCTAATTAATTTACACAGGGGGTGTTGCTAATTACACTCCTAGTTTCCTATACTATTTGGGGTGATACCTTTTTTTATTTCCAAGATCCTTCTTCATCTGTAAAAGGGTGAGATGGGTATGGTTCCCTGTTGTTTCTCCATGTAGTTAACTGTCCAACTTTCATGATGCATTCTGCCCAAGTCTCATGGTTCGGGGCTCTCTTGGTTGCCTAGTTGATTTACACAGGTGTGGTTCTAGTTACACTCCTAATTTCCTATATTGTTTGGGGTGATACCTTTTTTCTTTTGGCCTGAGCGCTCCCACCTTTTTTCAGAAGTCTCCGCTGTCATTGCTCATATTTTTCTTTGGTTCACTCAATTCTTCTGGTTTCATGGGGCACCTCCATTTTCATGGCTCCACAAAAACCTCAGCTTAGTTAGAGGGGTAGACAATCAACCTCCTCTTCAACCACATGAAGGCTATTTGGATGGGATTCAGTGGTGAACTTCTTTGACTCTATTACTCTAGAAGTCAGAAGATAGATCCTACTATTAGTTTCGAAAGAGTTTGGAGGGAGATCTTATTTTTTTGATTTTGAAGTCTCCAGAAACAAATGCAATTAGGTTATTGAACCAAGGTAGTTTAGGAAATTCGGCTTGCACGTTCTTCACTCTATCAGTTTGCACCAACATCTTGACATCCTTCTACACATGCTTATAAGGGACAAACAAGTAAAAATTAATTGATTGTTTGCAGGACATTGTTACATGTCTATTTGGGCACATCACTCCCGATGATTATATCAGTGTAAACAAGGTCTATCAAACCCTAATTCAATTGCTACATACCCTAGACATGCCACCTCATTGAGTGCTTTCATCCATGAGAGTTTCCTGACTTCAAACCCTGCTGAAGTGCTTCCTTGGGTCACCAGCGTACCCATGGCCAGGGGTAAGTGCTCTATAGAGCAGGTACCGCATTCAAGGTTGTGTTGTAGAGTGCCTAAGCCCACTCAAGCCTGTGCTGGGCGAGAATCCTCAAAATGTTCATTGGATCCTGAGTATATTCCTCCTTTCTAGAGCCTTCTAGAAGGAACCCAACCCTTATCATATCAAGATGAGCTCAACTTGGGATAGCCTTGGATAATCTAATCCTCTATCCTCTCATCCCTTTGAACATGGAAACTAATCATCCAATTATGGAAAACCATTCAACACCATATTAATGACAAAACAACTTGCATTCATCTATAAATTGGCCTCCCATCATAGAGCCAAGGAGCTTGGATATTATAGAGAAATACTATTGGTTTAGAGACTTGAAATCATTGTCAAAGTAATGTTATGCTGCTGGATTGGTGTTGCTATTGGCGTGATGAGGGATTGGACTAAGATGGACGAGTGACACGAGATTGAACCACATTGAATGTAACTTCTCCTTCTATCAATCAATAAAGTTTTTTGTTCCTTTTCCAATACTTTTGTCTATATTTATGATGAATGTATGTTCAAATGTTGTTGATTCCATTTGTTTACAATAAATAGATCATATACTTTGACTGTTGTCGTCTTCTGTTTATGTTGGCAGGTACCAATTGAGCGAATTGAGTTTGAGTGGGAGTGACGGGAGAAACTCAAAGGAGATCAAAGGAAGCGAAGGATCATAAGTATGATCTTTTATCTTATTTGTTTATTGTAGGAAAAGGTTAAACATCTTTACTTCAGTTGTTCTAAGTGTAACTACCCACTTAGGGAAGATATACTTATATGTAGGTATAAATTATGTATAACAAATTGGCGATTCAACTAGTGAATGACCATTGTTCCTGGTAGTTATCCCTTGTCTTAGCAGCACCAATAGAATTTGCTTGAGTTCATTTACCTATATTTAGTCATTTTGAAGCTTGTCTGGTCAAAATATGTGCTGATAGTGCTCTCTGGCATCAACGCACTGTTGTTCTTGACATAGTGTGCTGGAGAGCAGCCTTAGCCTAGAGATAATGCTCTAAAACACACTGTCTCCCACTCAGGGCTGCGCTGGTCCCTTTCAAGACAAAAACCTATATTTTTGCTTGATTTTTTCCAAACTGTTTCACATCTTGTTTGTTGAATGGTCAATGTTTCTCTGTCCTTGAAGTCCAAATTAGAATTTCTTTTCCATGCCCACTTTGCCTTTGTTTGTTCATTGTTTCTTTATGTTTTATTTATCATTATCGAATCAATCCCAAAGTTAGCTTACATTGATTAGTCTTTACTTTTCTGAAAAAGAAACTGTCGAAAGTCTTTGTTTCTTGTGAAAGCATTGATTGATCATTTGTGCATTTAGTTTCTTTATGTTCATCTAAACATTAAAGGAATGAAAAGAAAAACATTCATAATTCATTTATAAGTTTGTGTGTTCTTGTAGGAATGGTATAGGGAAAGTTTCATTAGATATGCTCTATGCTCTTTGTTTAAAGGTTTTGATTGCTCTATCCCTTTTAGTTACGGTTTTCATTGTTTAAATCAAATGAAAAGAATGTTTCCCATATTAGTTGCATTCTAGGAGTTTCAGAAACATCACACGGTGAACCTGAAAGGCAAAATTTTAAATAAGATCAACTAAAATTTATCTCAATTAACCTAATGGAGCATTGTAACTTAACGCATAACATTTAGAGGTCTAGGCTAGAGATGTGTTCCGACATCGTTAAACATAACAGTTGTCACTAATGGTCTGCAATACATTCTGAGTGTGATACCTCATTCCACGTACGTAAGTATATCGTAGTTCGTCCACGTACTTTTGGGTATATCGGGTGGTGTTATAGTACGAAAAGTATAAGGGAATGCTCTCACTGTGTGGTTTCACATTAGACAACGCTAACACAGATTAGGCCTCCATGTACTTTCAAGTATATTTGGGAGGACTACATTAGGTTGCTATCCATCGATATGTAACTGAGTTGGTTGCCTTGTATACTGTGATACACCAAAAACAACATTCGGGGAGATTACCTGCACGTATGTTAATTCATTGGCTCCTCCGAGGCATATATTGCAGTTCACAGTTACTTGGTAATTCTTTTGCCTAGATTACCCACTTTTTGTTTATTTCTTTTTATAATAAAATCAATCAGTAATCGTGGAAGAAAATCAACCTTCACCCCGTCGTTCACATAGGACAATGAGTAAACCGCTTTTACTGCCTAAAACTACACCAAGTCGGCGAAAGAGGTCTCGTTTAACTGAGTCCAGCACATCACAAACTTCTGGTTCTTCATATGATTTATGAGAGTCACTGATACCAGTACGTACTGCGATTCCAATTACTCCTACTATTATTGGTTTATTTGCTACTAAAGTGGAACCTTTACAATTACTGGAGGACATTGAAAGTGAACTTAGTGAAACAGAAACTGAAGTTCTCCAACAAGAAGTTCATCCTCAACCAGAAGTTGTTCAAGAAATTCAACCTGAACCCGTTATTTGTTTACCAAAACACTTGGATCCCGAAGCTGAACAACCAGAAGTTGTTCCGCACCGGAAGAAGATTGACCGGTTTATCCTCAGACACCTGTAACTATTGAGACTTCTCCTTTACCACAGAGTCAAACACCAAAAATTTATTATGGACCTGAAGGTGAAATCCTTCCACCCGGTTTGATTGCTATTGAAGAGGAATTTGAAGAAGAAACTTCACCTAGAACTCCAACTCATTTTGGACCAAGGCTTTATCTTTATCCTTCTTTTCCTCAGTTAACTTATATTGCTCCTCTTGATCCTGTTTACTTTCAAATTCCTGTAGATTCATTAGTACATTTACTGGGTCATTTGACTATGGCTGAAACAACATCCCATACTGTATCATCTCTTACAGCTGCGGCAACATCTACTGTCACTACTTCTTCGATGTTTACCATAATACTGGAGTCACATCTGTATTGTGGCTAGTATGTCCCATTGGGTTACCAATCATTATCTAGAACTCACTTTGATGTTTCTTTTAGTCCATGGTTTTCACCCATGTCGTCCACAAGAATTTTACCTAGTTCTTCACTTACAGATATTGAACAGTTTGATCCATAAAGTCAATATCAAGTTGGTCCATCTGGTTACCATCCATTGTATCCAATTAACACTAGATTACCTCCATATGGAGAACAATATGCCCAATTTGCTTATTCTCCATACTCTGGGGGGCCACCATATGGTAGTATACCGTTATCTTTAGGTCCAACTTATTCTGGAATGACTGTTTGTCAATGGTAACCTACAATGCTTGTTCAACCAAGGCTTGTGTATTCATCACAACCAATACAACCTATTTCATCCATACCTACTACGCCTGTCATTATAGCTTTACCACATTCGCAAGCTCAGTTGATTGTATCTCAACCTTTGCACGCTGATCCTTCAACCTCTTACCCTCAAGTTTTAGGTCTATAGATTCAGCCTTCTCAGACCATTTTACAGAAACTGTTTGTCTGACATCCAACAAACTCAGACTAGTTTACCATTAACTGGGATGACTCAGACTTATATTGGTCCAATTTATCCACAACCTAGTCAAGCTTATACTGGTGGGCAACAACTGTTGTATCAACAACTGTAGAAGCCACAATACCAACAACAACAATTCCAACAATACCAAAATTATCTTGGACTTGGTCAACAAGCCTATGCTAGGTTTGGTCAACAACAAGCTTACCCTGGTTCTAGTCAACAAACTTATGTTGGTTTTGGTCAACAACAAATTTATCTTGGTTCCCAACAACAACCTTATACTGGACATGCTCAACAAAACTACCCCTATCAAGGTTACCAACAACAGATTCCTTATGCTGGTATGCAAAGGCCTATTGCCCAGGAAATTCCATCTTACCCTGGTTACGCTCAACCCCTAAACCGACAATTTCCTTTTGTCGCAACACTTGAATTACAGTATTTAAATCGGCTTACTAATGATCCCATTCTTTATTAAGCTTGGTGATCGGTTATTCCACACAAATTTCCTTTTGATATTCCTAAGTTCAATGGAAACCCTGGAAAATATTCGTCCAATCACGTTATGACTTTTCATTTATGGTGTTCATCCAACTCCCTAAATGATGATTTAGTAAGACTACGTATTTTCCAGCAAATGCTCATTGGTCTGGCTGCAAAGTGGTATATTGAATTACCACGAGCTTCATTTGATAACTTCACAGCCTTAGCCACTTCATTTTTAACCCATTTCTAGTTACCCATCAGATATGAAACTGGAATGAAACTATTGACCAACTTTAAATAGACCACTGCTACTCACATTTATGATCATATTCATGAGTGGTGTCGTCGTCGTCGAGTGGTTAAAACTTTTGTTCCTGATCAGCATTTAGCTAAGTGGTTTATTAAATCCTTGTTGCCATCTATCACCGAGGATGTGGCTAAAGGAGGAGTTGTTACTAAAGAGCAAGTAATTTCCCATGCCCAATACTTAGACTTGATTTAAACCTAGTCTGGAACACTCTATGATAAGATTCCAATGCACATAGACCATCTTTTACTGTTCCACCACCTCCATCCAGTAAGGACTATCATGCTGGTGACGGTGTGATAGGTTCTTCAAGCACTCAAACAACAAGTAGAGCATCTAGTCAAACACTTTCTATTTCAAATCAAACCTCTAATACACTTGCTTCCGAAATAAATGCCGTGTCATCTAACAAAAGTAAAAATGAAAAGCAACCTAGAAGTAAGAAAAAGGGGAAAACCAAAAAGAAACAAAATTCTCCCCCTCAAGAGAAATCATCTGATTCCTCTTCTCCAACTAGGAAACCTCATTACCCATGTTTAATTTGTAATGAGGAGCACTTTATGTGAGACTGTCCTCACTACTCTGAAGTCTTAAAACTTCTTAAGACTTCTAGTACATCTGCTGTGTTGACAGACCCTTTTCCAAACCTCGAGACTCATTTGGTTGCTACAGATCATGCTTTCACTTCACAAGTGCTTATGCTATCTGCCACTAAGCCTAAGAATGATGTTTTGGTGACTACATGAAGTAAAGATTACGGTAATCCACCGTTGTCGTCGAATAACCAGGCTATAGATAAAACCAATACTTCAAGTTCGACTTCGTCTGAATCCATTCCACCACCCATTGCACCATAGTTAACAATAAAACCACCTAAGTGATTTGTTCATAAATCTACATAACCCTCGAGCTCGAGTAGTGAAAAATTATAACATAGTAGAAGATTTGGCTCAGTCACCTTCTGCTATGTCAACGCTTGAGGTGCTTGAAAATTGTCCCGCCCAAAATCATGCTTTATTGTCAGCAATTGGTGGAATTGATCCAACACATTCTAATCTCATAGTTTTTTACCATGCGGGTTATACGCCATAATTACCAGCACAGTTAGCATTCTTGATCCAAGTAAATACTTTGAATCACCTCATTCACCGAACCATTGTTAACAAAGGTGCATCTACTTGTACAATATTAATGAATTGCTGGAAAACACTTGGCTCACCACCTTTGTCACGATCACCTACGACATTAAAATATTTTGACGGTCACACTTATACACCTTGTGGAATTTAAAGTAACCTGCAGATAAAACTAGGGAGAAAAATTGTAATTGTTGAAGTTGAGTTCGTTGATGAACCCCTTGACTACAATATTTTACTAGGAATATCGTGGGTTTACACTATGACTACTTGGTTTCGACATACTTTCATATGATTGCTTTCCCTCATAAAGGCGGAATCATAGTAATTGATCAAATAGCCTTCTTCGCCTCTAGTTCATAGGCAACTAGAAGCATTCTGTTAGTTCACGGACCTCCGCTATCTCTTCAAAAAATTGGAGTAGGTCCCTTCAAAGAATCTTCCCTAATGGGCACCTTTTCACTACCGTGACCATCACAAACGATGGAAGTTGCAAAAGTTGAGACCTGTAACATGATATATTCCACTTCATCTGACTCATGGAAGATTTCCAATAATTCCGAAGTTGATATGTGTAATGAAACCATGCCGCTAGGCCTAATTGAGCTCACATTGCAATCAATATTTTTGGCTTGCACAACAAAATCCAAATCCATTATCATTGATTGTATGGGTTGATCGTTCGTTAGAATATGGTACTTCCTCTGATCATTTTTCACGTACATTTTCTACTGATGAAGGAATCATCCAATCAACGATGACAGAAGAAGAACCATGGGTAGATTATCATCATCGATCCCATCTTCCAGATCACATAGAAGATATTCCAAATGAACTAAATTATGTATTTATAGACACAGTCGATTCCGAATGAAACTTATCGAATATCGAAGAAACCATTTCTATTGATATTTCGACCAAACTTGGAATTGTAGAAAACATCCATGTTGGCAAATGTTGTTCTCCATCGGAACTTGAAACTTACCGTGCTCTTTTTCTTGAATTTCGCAATATATTTGCTTGATCATATGAGGAAATGCCAGGTATTGATTCTAGTATAGTTGAACACGAGATTAAAATGTATCCTGATGTCAAGCCGGTATGACAGCGCCTCCGTCCTGTTCATCCAGAAAAGGATGCTGCCATAAAAACAAAAGTTGAAAAACTTTTGCATGTTGGTTTCATATACCCCGTTCCTCTTACCAATTGGGTTTCAAATATTGTTCCTGTCATGAATAAACAAGGAACAATATGAGTGTGTGTTGATTATAGGGATGTTAATCATGGTTGTCCAAAAGACAACTATCCCACTCCCTTTATCGACCAGATAATTGATGAATGTGCTAGATGTGAAATATTTTCATTTATGGATGGTTTGTTCAGCTATAATGAGACCAATATCCGCTCAGAAGACCAATATAAAACTTCCTTATTTGTCCCTGGGGCACATTCGCATATAGGAAACTCCCTTTTCGTTTGAAGAATGATGAGGAAATTTTTTAGAGGGAAATGAATTATGCCTTCCACAACATCAAACACATCGTTCAACCCTATATAGATGACTTACCTTCTCATTCAAGGAAACGAGTTGATCCCCCCCAACACTTGAGAGCCATCTTTTTATAGTGCCGACACTACACAATTCGACTCAATCCACATAAATGTGTGTTTTATGTTGGTTCTGGTCGTTTGCTTGGTTTTGTAGTGTACAAAGAAGGAATTTGAATCGACCCATTGAAGGTTAAGGAAATTCTTGATCTTCCTCCACCGGAAGGCTAACTTTCTAAGAAGATTCATTCCCAACTATGCCAAAATGGCTAAAGGATTCACTCGTCTTTTGAAAAATGGAATTCCCTTCCATTGGGACCAGGTTGCACAAGCTTCCTTTGATGCTCCCAAAGATACCCTAATCGTAACATCATTAATGTATTCCCCTAATTATCAGAACGACTATTTCCTGTATCTCGCCACTGTAGATACAACCATTGCTATGGTTTTAGTCCACGAAGAAGATGGGATTGAACATCCGATCTATTATTTGAGTCGTAATCTCAATGATACGGAAGTTAAGTATTCTTACGTTGAGAAAATAGCTTTGGCTTCCATTCAAGTTGTACAAAGATTTCGCCATTATATCCTACTCCAAAAGACCACTGTCATTTCAGACTGCAACCCTATGACATACATCTTGTCACGTCAATTTATGGGGGGGGGAAATATTCAAAATGTATCATCATTTTGTAGGAATTTGATTTGGAATTCATCAAATCCATGTCAAAGAAATCTCCATTTTTTGCCAAGCTTCTTTGCGACCTTCCCTCTACTGCCATCGACTCAACAACGGAACCATTAATTCTCAATGAGTCTCTGTTTCTAATCTCTTCATCTGACCCTTGGTATGGAGATATACTGATCTATCTCCAAACCCAAACTTTCTGGTCTGATACCTCTTGCTTGCAACAAAGACGTATATCAAGCCAAAGATTATCTGATCATTGGCGACACCCTTTACTGTCGCAGTATCGATATGATTTTTCGTAGGTGCCTCGTAGATGAGGAAGCCGGGAAAGTTCTAAATGATTAACATTCTGGTGCTTGTCATGGACATTTATCTGGTTATGCTACCACAAAGAAAATTCTTCGTGTTGGTTACTTCTAACCTACCATATTTAACGATTGCATTACTACTGTCAGAAGTTGTCATGCATGCCAAATATTTTTCTGTAAAACTCAATTACCACCTGCACCACTGCATCCTGTCATCACAATTGGACCATTTTCAAAATGGGGCATTGGTTTCATGACATTTAACCCTCACTCGGCTGGGGGCATGGGTATATTATTGTTTCCGTTGACTATTTTACGAAATGAGACGAGGCGATGCCTACATTAAACAACAGTGGTGAGACAACTGCACCTTTTTTCCTCAACCATGTGGTTGCATAGTTTGGTGTACCACAAGCTGTAGTTACATATCACGGTTCGCATTTTTGCAATCACATAATGATTGAATTAACTTCCAAGTTAGGACTCTCACATGATAGTTCTACTTCTTATTATCCACAGGCTAATGGACAAGTTGAAGCCATCGTCAAATTCCTTAACCGAATGCTTCAATGAATGATAGGAGTTCACAAATGAAACTAGCATTTGATCCTATACTCAGCTTTGTGGGCTTACCGAACCTCGGTAAGAAACACAACTGGATTCACACCTTTGCAATTGGTGTATGGTCTTGAGGCAATCTTTCCAATACAATGTGAGATTTCATCACTAAAACTCGCAATTGACTTGTTACCTGACACTTTTGTTGAGGAAGCGCGTTTCTTAGAACTCATCCATCTAGATGAAACACATCGTGAAGCCACATTAGCCAATGAAGCAGATAAGAAACAAATTAAGGTGCAATATGACCGCAATGTCAAGCCTCACATATTCTCAAAAGGAGACCTGGTCTTGCTTTATGATCAGGAAGCCGATAAATTAGGAACAGGAAAATTTGAACCACTATGGATGGGCCCCTACATTGTCAAGCATGTTTTGGTAAAAGGCGCTAACGAGTTGGTTGATTATGATGGAATTCCATTGTTGCAGCCCCGAAACAGGCTGTATTTTAAACATTACTATGCTTGATTGTGTGTAGTAAAAACATTGTATATATACTTTGATTGCGTGTGTGTGCCATAGTATGAATTTTAGAGTTTTTATGTGGTTAGTAATCCGCTTTGCATTTGTTGCAGATGTCGAAATCTTTGGAACCATTTGTTGGTTATGCCAATGGTGCTAGTCATAGTACGTAGAACCTATCTTCTGCAATATGGGCCATATTTGCTCCAAGTGGCCAGTTAGTGGGTTTTCAAGGGATTTATATCGGTCGTTCTATGAACAATATCACTGAGTATAGCACATTGATCGGACTCCTCTCTGATGCCATTTCACTTGGAATTCACCGAATCATCATTAGGCTAGACTCACAACTTGTCGTACTACAGCTTATGAATGTTTAAAACGTCTGAAATCGAATTTTTCATCGTATATTCCTTAGAGTTCTTCTCTTGGAAATACATTTTGATTACATTCAATATCAAAACATTTCCAGAAACTTTAACACATTGACTGATTCTTTAGTGAATTACTTGTTAAACAAACATTTACGACATATGTAAAGAGTAAATTTTCAATTCACATCAACAGTTGAATAGGATTACACATAACCATACAAAGACACTAAAAGTAAAATAGATAGATGTTCAAAGCTTTTACAAAAATTTGTGTCCAAGACATGTTGGTCATCTGACCTCAAAACCTCAAAATGCATATAGTAAATCATCCTAAGTAGATCTAATGATGCTCATGATAACAGGTCACTACTTGAGCTATCATGTGCAATACCCTCATCCAACAGCTAGGTACACCAATAGTATGGCGCTATAGTCTCATCGATAACTTCTCGATCTGAACATCCGATATACCAAGGGTTAACCCCTCTATATGATGCTGCAACTCCACTAGTGCCTCGATCAGATCTAAATCCTGGAGAATTGCTCTTCGAACATTTCTCCCCACTGGTTCACCTGCCTCCTGTTGATGATGCATTGGTCGAATAGTGCCAACATCTGTATACATGAGAACATTTTTAGTTTAGTCTTGGAAACATCAAAAAACACAAAAACATATAAAAACTCAAAAAATAAAAAATAAACGGTCAAAACAATTTACCTATAGCACTCCATTGAGCACCCAGTGGTAATCTCAAATCTAGATCTCTATGGAAATCCATTCTTGCATATGGATGCTCCTCTATGACAATATGTTGTCGATGGAGCCAATTGAAGAATGCAGTAGAAAATGAGATTGATGACTGACTAGCATGTCTAGCCATCAACTCTACCCATCTCTGCATTCGTAGATCTCTAGGACTAGCTAAACTCAATGTCACATGTTGAGGTTGCATCAATGGAATTCTCTCCAAAGTAAAAGCAATCAAGATCGATCCATAGCTGAAATTTTTCATCTTACTGTTTTTTACTTTAGTCAGCTGCTCTTTCATCAAAGGGAATACTGCCTCACACTAGTTGAACATATTTGGCTCGAGACACTCGAGCGCATACTGCATGCATGATCTATTTGTGACATGAAGTGTTACGCTACCCGCCAACTTTGTGATAGTGAAGAGGATTGTTCACAAGGGCATATCACGGACATCCTTGATGTTTATCTTTCCATCTTTGCTAGGCTGTGTACCTGGCCGACAGAATTGTTGAATGTAGTCCCTCACTAATTCACCCCCATGGGCAGAACCTGAAAGAGAAAAGGGGGCACTATGTCTCAACAATCCTATGAGAAAGTAAATATCATCGATCAATATAGGGAGCACATTGTCCCCTATGTGAAAAACCTGTTCTGCTAGATCCCATGAATGAACCAAGAATTGCAATAGTTCTAACTATTGCCTCATCCCGAATAACCGGAAATATTTGAGTAACCCACAATCTTTGAGGGCCTCAACAGTACCAGGATCATTTAGGGCAAATATATCTTGTTCTTCATGTTCTCTTTCATGCCATGTGATAGCCATTCTGATTTGATCAAAGTATGAAATCACACCATAGGCTTAGTTAGGATCCATTTCATGTAAAAAAACTGAAGAGATTTTGGGCAGAAATGATGAATCAAATTTCTAAATTGCGCCCAACGCATCCCTGAATCTTTAGACAATGCAATATAGAGTAGTTTCCCTTCTGTTTGACTACTCTGCAGTGCAGTTTTCGATGCATAAGGGTGTGTTGATCCTAGGGCGTGATATATTTACCCTAGAGACCGCAAAACCTAAAATTTTTGCCTGAAATTGAAAAAGAATGACCTTAATGAAAGAGAAGAGGTAGATCTCCTACCTGGTCCTGACAACACGAAGAATGATCCACAAAATCTCCTACAATCAGCTACTGAAGTTTGAGGTAAAAAACTGGTTCAGAGCACAAAACTTAATGGTAAATGTCAAATGGTAAAATGACTTGGTAAATTCTTGTTTTATGGTTTTTTCAAGTTCATTAAATGAATAAACTATAGTTTTTTTAACCTAATTTTTTTCAATGAAACAGGTATGTTTAATCCATTTGGTGGTTCTTTGAGCAGGTTTACAATTGACATAGTGAATTTGACGTGCATGATCGTAAAATGTACTTTTGAACATAGAGCATACTTTTATCTCTTTCTCGAGCTTTGTTAAACATCGAAAAAGGAACCCCCCTAGAGTCCTCTTTCAACTCTTTTTAGACTCTCAAAATATGAAAAGATTGCCGGGCGCTTGTCCTTTTTAGCTCATAAACGGATTGGAAATGACATCTACTTAGTATAAGTTTAACCCTTTTCTGGATTGAGATAGATTACTTACGAAAAAGGATTATGTTGATCGAACATGGTCAATAAGTTCTCTCTTATATTATTTTACACTTTTTCGGACTTGAGAGACAAATTTACGAAAAATAACTTGTGGAGTTTTCTTTTTGCCCCTTTTCAAACTCTCTAAATATGAAAAGGACCGAGTTCTCATTGTCGTTAAACTCGTTAAAGCATCAAATAGCGACAAACTTGTCCATCATGACAAGACCGAGTTTCACCTTTTCTAGACTCGTTAAAACATCACATAGCAATGGATTCAACCGAAAGGTAGAATTATACATCAAGAATATGTTATCCTCCTCAAGATTGTTAAAAAATAAAGAGGTACTAGTCAGCAATGGCTGGGGAAAATGGGAAAAGGGATAAATCACTTTATGGTAGCAAGTCACTCTTGAACATGACACTTTCACTTCATCTCTATGAGTATTCAGGTTGGGTTATCTTCTTGATAGTTATCATACCTATGGTCTATCACACCATCCATCACTTTGGTTTTGGGTCAATGCTGCCAATTCATTCAGTGTCACCGACATGTTCAAGAGAAGTCACTTAGTAAACTTGATCCTTTGCAATGCTCATAAACCTTCATTTTCGTGACTGTCATTCCTAAACATTGTGTCATCAATCACATTCTGTCTTCAAAATAATTACACTCATTTCTTGTCATTGATGGGGGATACATCAAGGCCCTCCTACGACGAGTCGCTTCTTGTCGACATCAGCACATTATCTAGGAAGTTGACTTAGAAACACCCTTCCAGTACCTTGAGTCTTGCATACATCAATGGCAAGTTTCTAGCTTCCGGCAACATGTTGACATCACAGACCTTCGACTGAAAGACTTTGTATGGTGTTCGACATCAAAACATCTATTCACACCATGCAAAATGTATTGTAGTACCTTGAGAATCATTATCATTAATGGTGATTTCTCTCACGTCTGTTAACAGCTTACATCATTAGCTGGTAATTAGATGGTGTCTTCCATGTTCGACTTCAGATTAGATTTTCACATGGTTAGACTCGTACTTGAGCAAATGATTGGACAAGATAAAGGACCCCAGGTCTAGTTTCATTCATTTGGGTTGCAATTTCACGAGAGTACTAAATCATCTATATGATGGCTTTACACACATGGTCATCTTATCATGGGTCTATATGTGTAGACGACTATCTGATTTATGTACATGTAATGAAAAGTTTATATGCTGAGCATGGGTATGCCTTCCCTCAGCAATTCATGAAAAATTCAAAGATATCATGATATTATGTATTGTAATTGATGTAGGTCATCGTCTGCTTCACATCCATCTCATCACATGATAAAGCATATCACTCAACATTAGCATTTTTGACTTCATGCTTTAGGGGGTAGTTGTTACAGGTCTATTTGGGTACATCACTCTCGATGATCAGATCAGTGTAAACAGAGTATATCAAACCCTAATTTTTTTGCTACATGCCCTAGACATGCCACCTCATTGAGTTCTTTCATCCATGAGAGCTTCCTGACTTCAAACCCTGCTAAAGTGCTTCCTTCGGTCACTAGCGCACCCCTGGTTAGGGGTAAGTGCTCTGTAGAGCAGGTGGCCCCATTCAAGGCTGCATTGCAGAGCACCTAAGCCCACTCAAGCCTACGTTGGGCGAGAATCCTGGAAATGTTCATTGGATCTAGAGTATATTCCTCCTTTCTAGAGCCTTCTAGAAGGAACCCAACTCTTATCCTATCAAGGTGAGCTTGACTTAGGATAGCCTTGGATCATCTAATCCTTTATCATCTCATCCATTTGAACATGGAAACTAATCATCCAATTACAGAAAACCATTCAATGCCATATTAATGACAAAACCACTTGCATTCATCTATAAATTCGCCTCCCATCATAGAGCCAAGGAGCTTGGATATTATAGAGAAATACTGTTGGTTTAAAGATTTGAAATCATTGTCAAAGTAATGTTATGATGCTAGATTGATGTTGCTATTGGCGTGATGAGGGATTGGAGTAAGCTGGATGAGTGACATGAGATCAAACCACATTGGGTGTAACTTATCCTTCTATCAATCAATAAAGTTGTTTATTCCTTTTCCAATACTTTTGTCTATATATATGATGAATGTATGTTCAAATGTTGTCAATTCCATTTGTTTACAATAAATAGATCATATGCTTTGATTGTTGTCGTCTTCTGTTTATGTTGGTAGGTACCAATTGGGTGAATTTAGTTTGAGCGGGAGCGATGGGAGAAACTCAAAGGAGATCAAAGGAAGAGAAGGATCACAAGTAGGTTCTTTTATCTTATCTGTTTATTGTAGGAAAAGGTTAAACATATTTACTTCATTTGTTCTAAGTGTAACTACCCACTTAGGGAAGATATACTTATCTGTAGGTATAAATTCTATATAACAGACAGGAAGACATCAAAAGGATACTAAGGAATCTTTGCTTCAACCTCAATGATATTGACACAAGACTTGATAGAGTGGAGAAATATGTAGTCTCTGCTTCAGATATTGAATCAGTGGAGGATGATGTGAAGGATCATGAGGCTCATGTAGTTATAAATGGCGTGAATTTGGTTGTAGCACCCTCGATCTCTACCTATCCTCAATAAAATTCAACCCCTCTCTCAGATTCCCATCACCTACTAGTCTCCTTGGATCAGTCTCATCCTACAAATGATACAAAGGAACTAGTATGGTTGGATTACATCCTATTACATCCTATTGCACTCTTGGATCTCATTCTCCCCATTCAAACTGGCATGCCTGACTCTCGTTCCAGTTGCACCCCTTGCATGGTATTTAGATGTTGTCCTTGCAACATTAATTTTGTAGTTCCTTGTTTCTTTTTTTTGGAATAGTCATCAAGCATGCAACTCTTTGTGTATATGGTGACTACAATATTTTTGAATAGCATTAGGGAGTGTATTACGATTTTTTTTTTTGCTATCAATTAAAGATATTGTAACTCTCTTTTATCTATAGTCTTTCTAGAAGGAAGCACATGACTACAGTCTCGTTTTCGTTCTGACTCTTGGACTAGTTTACTTTTGGAAGGCTAGTCCTATTCTGGAATAAATCTAATGTAATCATTTTCATTTGTTGACGGTGTTGGACCCGCCAACATTTAGGGGATCTTCCTCGTATGAAGTCCCAACTAGACCTCACGCCGTTTGGTGTAGTAGTCTCATCCGGTATGATGGCCCAGTTACCATTATCTTAAAGATATGCCTTAGCTCTTGCTTGTCAGCACATGAGAGTGGTATACTTAGTCTTCAAACAATGAGGTTTGTGTGCCTCATGAGTGCTTAGTGTCGCTTGTGTAAAAGTTCTTTCACTGTAGAGGGAGAGGGTGAGAGTGAGTCTCAAGTTGAAAGGGAATAGTCCCAACTTAGTTAGAGACACACAACACAATAGGATCTGTGCAGATTCTGGTAGAGTAGTCCACATGGATGCGATAGTCACATGAGTGTGGCGATCGTTTATAACAAGTTTACAAGAATGAGTCTATCTAGTGTTTGGAAGAATAGTCCACACAGGTGAGACAATGTTAACAGATGGTACAAAACATTTACAACAACATATGCACTAAAACAACCAAAATAGTTCAACTATATTAGTACAGGTTACAACCACATGCATTACAAGTGTCCAAAGAATAATCTTACAAACAAATAGAATACATGTGTGAAAACGTGATGGCCTATTAACACGCTTCTGAATTAAGTGAAAGTTCCATGACACATTCGTACACCATACATCACTAACCCTAATAATGGGGCATTGGCGCCATTGCTCGCTCCTCAAATAAAAGACTAGAAACTCTCAAGGTTATGTGGGAGGAGCCAAGGTGAAAAAAAAGTCCTTTGCATGTACAAATGAGGGGTATATATAGCCAAGGGTGAAACTGGCCCTTGTGACTCTTTGAATTCCCTCATGACTATTCAGTTTACATGACTCTTTAACTTCATTTATGGGTCTCTTGGACTTCCACGTTACATTACATTAATTACACAAGTATGACCCAAAGTAGTGATGTGGCTGAGGCGATTCATGACACAACTTGACATGACATTGCTGGTAAGCACATGCTGGCTGTGATGTTTGCATCGAGTTGTTGTGCTGCTCAGTGATGAGTGTGCCCGTGGAGTACCATAGCTTCACCTCTACATGGAAAAGTGCGCAGAGTCTTCCATGGTCTTGGTGTTCACTTGATGGTTCATGCATGTGCATGTGTCGCCTTTACTTTCTACTTGGTGTGCTTCATGTGTTTGTCCAACTGTGAGCGAGTCTTCTAGCATTCGCTCCTTGTTCATCTCGTTCGTCATTGCGCCATGTTTCATCCATGTACTTGTTTCTACAATCACTCATGATGAGACGATATTGAATCCAGAAATCTCCTAGTCTACCATGATGCATTGTATTTCGTTTCCATGTGTATGTGACCGGGAGAAAGGACAAGGCTCCAAAACAATGTAGAGTACATGTCAGGCTAGGATGCAAGGCTCTAGGACACTATCAGGAAAAACTGCGTAGAGGTCACTGAGAGGATGGGTTGAGCAGCCTGGGACAACAATGACATCTACAGAATCTAGCTTAGCTGGGAGGAAAAATTGCGTAGTTTTTCCAGGGAAGGCAATGTAGGTAGTAGGAGGCACTAGCAGTGAAAACTGCGCAGATTTCCAGAGGAGGTCAGGATCGGGCTTCGGGAGCCTCCTAGTGAAAAATGCACAAATCTGGGTGGCAGTTAAGTAAGACATGTTTGTGCAGTTTTTGGGCTGAGTGGGATGCCAAGAAGCAGGTGGACTATTAATGAAAACTGCATAATTTTCATGAGTAGTGGCATGCAGGCCGACAGGGGGATTGCCTGACAAAATTGAGCAATTTCTAGGGACAGTGGAGTGACAGGCAACGGGTACATGTCCCTCATGTCTGCGGAATTTCTTTAGGCAGTGCAGGTAGGATAACTTTTGTGTAGTTTTGGAGATGAGTGCAGCCCTGGTTCAGTGCCAGTCAAATTATCCGGTTGACCAACGGGAGGCTTGATAGATAGGCTTACGGGAAGTGTAGACTGAGATGGCTTCATGGGCAACTTCTGCGCTGTTATGGGTGACATTAAACTGGGTTGATTCCAGAATTGCACAGTGCAGACAACCTGGAGAGCAACCTCAAAATCTGTGCAGTTCTGGGCAACAGCTCTTGGCCATTGAGGGCTGAGACTGCGCAGTGCAACTTAGTGGAGGTTTGACTAATGGAAGGTGGTCAAGTCGACATATTTTTGGAAAAAATGGCTAAGTGTGTGAGCGAGTGAACTTGTGTATACATGACCTTGCGAACAAACACCCAACATGACTCAACAACAAGACACCTCAAACCACAAGACAACATATTATCAATGTGACTGACTGCGTGACTGTCTAATGGTGAAAGCGACAAGTGCCACACTTCAAATAGACCTTCAAATGACTGTGGTGACACTTGTGAGACAATGCTTATAACATTGTGTGTGAGTGTGACAAGTGTTTACATAGCGGACACAACTCATACACACAAAGATAAACCTTCAACATCGCTAGAACAAGGTCACACGCATGACATAACAATCAACATGTTGAAGACGACAATTGGTTAAAAAAGCGAAAAGGAAGAAAGACATGTAGGGGAAACACATGAAATGAATTTTTGTGTTTGCGCACATGCATGTTAGCGAGGATAAGATGCTATGACAATGATAAGAAGTCCTGCAAACTTAACTAAGAGGTGTACTTTGAAAGGTGTTCTTTACTTACCATACTTACCCTCGAGATGATCATGCATCCAATGGAGTTTGCATGCAGTCCTAATCTTTTTCCATCACTTTGTCTCTTGGTCCTTCTCCTCAGCTCCTTGGGAGTAATACTATCTTGTCACCTTTTCTTGTAGTCACTGAAATATAGATCAACGTAGTTTCCGCGGGTAGTGATTGTTGCCGAGATGAAGCCCTGGGAGGACATCTCTGTGCAGTGCAGCTCGGGTAGCTTAGAGGCAATACTGCATAGTTTCTGGATGCAAGGCACTGTTGCGGGATGGGTTCTTGGAGGAGACATCTGTGCACTTTCAGATTGTAAGGCAGAATAAGAAGCTAAGGGATAATACTATGAAATTTCTAGAGACAATGGGTTCCGGCTGGGGAAAGACACTAGGGGAAACCACTGCATGGTTTTGGATACTAAGGTCTTTGTGCACTGCAAAATTCTAATAGGTAAGGGAGGAAACTTGATGGTTGCAGAAGAAAAGTGCACAATTCCGGGACGCTGAATGAGGCTAAGTTGCTTGGGAATTTGACTAAGTGTGAGACTAGTGAAACATATGTAAACATCGATAAGACTTGATTGTGATTGCACACGAACACTTAGTGATGCAACATAGACCATCCATAGTGTATAAAACATACTTTACTTGATGGAACAACCTTTGTGACAAGAGCGCCTGAAGTGAGTGTGAAACATGTTTATGTGATGATAGCACTCATGCGTGCATGCTTTCCCTTGAAGCAAAACAACATTCCCTTTGCATGACAAACAACAATCCCTATGCCCAAAGATGACACATGTTGCATAAAGATGAGAACATGAACAACTCTTAAGATTAAGGAGGGGAAGCTTGATATCCTCAGCTTACCAACAAGTTACCAAGGACAATCAATCGCAGGATCCAAGGTAGGCTCCGAAATTTGCATGCAAGCCAAAATTTTGGAGGGTGGTTGTAGCCGCTAAAACACCATTATAATAGAAATCATTTCTAAAAAAAATGGATATTTGATTCCCTAATCTTTATTATTCAAGGTGAGAAGTAGTCATGTCAACTATTATCTTTTAGTATTTGAAAATGCTTTTCATGGGGTTCATACAAAGCTTGGTGCATGTTTTTAATGTTTTACCAATTTGACACATGCAAAGTGGAGATGCTTAAAAAAATCATAAACTAGATTACTAATTTTATAAAAATAATTAATTTTTTTATAAGTTAGGATGGTATTACATTATTAATAAAATAAAAATTTACAAATATATATTTATTGATTTATTATTAAGAAACTAAATCAATAATATAAATATGAGTTTGAATTCTATAAGATTAAGTCAAATGTTATATAATAGCTATCTAGGAAAGTGAGTCTACACGTATTTAAGAGATTATGAGAAGAAAAAAACATAATAGATACTCAAAGCAAGGTTGCTTTTCTTGCATATTCTCTTATAACTCAAAATTACTATAACATAATTTATGATAAACTAGTAGGATAGTCCATTTGGTTGGGTGTTAGAGCTCGTTCATCATCCTTATCGCTATGGGAGTCCAAATTAGAAGTTTCTTGATTAACATGAAGACATTGTCATCTAGTTTGTTGATTTGTTGCTGAAGGGCATAAGTGTAAAGAATGATTTATTCTTGGGGTTCGCAATGCTCAGCCAAAACTTTTCCCATTATGTTTTTCATTTGCCAATATAAGTCAACAATTTGCATATATTAAGTTTTTTTGGAGCTAGTATTTCCTATGTTAGGGATGCACTGCTCGACATTCTCCTCTAACTCTATGTTTGATAGAAACATGTGTTCAGCATAAGCCTCTTGTTTTATAATATTTATCTCTACTCAAGTTGATTGAGTGGTGTTCTCTATGTAGTGAAGAGTAGAAGCCTCTTCACTAGCCTGAGATCGTGTTCGAGGAGGATCCTCTCTTCTATTTCAACCCTAGACAAAGTGCAAATGACCACGTCGAGATATGCTAATGAATAAATATGAGGAAGGGAGAAGGACTAAGGAATTGGATGTTTAGGGATAATAAGTGTCAATACCAATTGACAGGAAAACAAATGCAAGAAAAGAATGAGCTTGGATAGGATAAGAACCTAACATAGTGAAATAAATTCGAGCAAGAAGAGGACAAGAACCAAGCCTTGGAAGAGAACAAGGATGGAAGAATGAGAGACTCGATTAAGCCATAGACAGGAAGGAATAAAGAACTAGGGGTTAGGAAGAGGGTTGGGGTTGAAACAAAAAACCCTCAAGATTGTAGTGAAACAATTGGAAATGACAAAAAATCCAAAGAAATGTAGGGTAACTTACCCAACTTAACGGCAGTGGGAGGAGACTACCATTGGTTTCAAATCCTTTATGCACTTACATAAATACCCTTAAATCTCCATTCTTCATGTTGAGCATCCTCCACTCTAGTCGAAATGATGCTCAAATGTGGGGTGAATCATCGAATTAGGTAGGAAATAGTTGATATCACTATCCTTACCACTTCATGACGACCTATGCACACACAGGGCTTGAAATCAATTCATCATTGCCCATGTCATGCATAATGGAGGAGGTTATGATGTTGTACTCAAAATTGTCACAATGACTTCCTTGATTATCACCCTTTGTGAAGAAATTATATATTAAATTGTTGAAATATGATTTATATTCTTAAAATTAAATATGAAATAACTGTAAATTTTGTAATATAGTAAAAATATTGCTTATAATTTTTTTTTTTTATAATATGGTTATATTTTTAATAAAACAAGTGTACCTGCTTCTTATGCAAAAAATTATTTGACAACTAAATTAAAGTAAAAATAATAAAGAAATAAAATTGCTTATATGGCTGGAATGGGCAAAAAATTGGTCAAATTTTGATTTTTTTTTGTTGTTGTTTTTTTTATTGCATACATAAATGGATTCAACACCGTGAGAAATTTATTACGGAGAATTCAGAATTCAGAATTCAAACTTGTGATTCTAACAAATTTGGGCAAATTAGACCTAAAAATATGTTGGAAAACCTCTAACAAATAAACAAAGGAATTCTAGTAGAATAAGTTCTGCCTACTTTGGGAGATTGTAGAAAATGACAAACAAGTTGACTAAAAAAAGTTAAAAAGCTCAGGGACAATAAAGGTGGCTAAAAGTGCATTTTTTCGCTAATGTAAAGTTAATTGCTTTTTATTTGTGATGTAGAAAAATCTTTCATGTGTATCATTAGATTAACTTAATTTTCAAACTAGAAATTTCAAAAACATGTTCTAAAAAATAAATTTTAACTATTTTAGATGTTTTTTATTTATATTTCACTGGTTTTTATGATATTGGTTCTATTTATAGAATTTAAATTAAAAAATTACAATATTAATCTATAAATCAATCTAAATTAAAAGAAAATAGCATATTTTTGAAAATCATATCAGAAAACAAGCCAAATCTATCTATTATACTTTAATGTCAAATTTAACTTTCGATGCTTTAAAAACATCGATGTTAGCCATTGTTAAAAATCCATGCTTAAAAAATTGTGGCCAGAAACATCGAGTGATGGCGAATATTAAAGTGAATGTCATATTAAACTATTTTTTAAATTCTTAATCAATGTTTCGTGTGAATTATCAACCTATTAAAAAACAACTATTATGTTTGCTGTTATACGATAATGAATTTATTATGAGACCAACTTTAATTATAACACACTTCTTCATTTAAAGACTTTGGACACACAAAAGTTTATGTATGATATGATTAGATTTATGTAATGAGGAGTGGGTTTTCTATGAAATTGTTTGAAAATGAAATAAAATATAAATAAAGTAATGGGCCATTGATTAATGGTCAGGGTCAATTATATTCATTAGAGGTAATACAGTCAATTAATCAATTATTATGCTGGATGATTACATTTATGCAATGAGAAATGGGTTTCTTTTAATGAAATTGTTGGAAAATAAATAAAATATAAATAAAGTAATGGGTCATTGATTAATGGTCAGGGTTAATTGTATTAATTAGAGGTAATATAATTAATTAATTATTAAGTTGGGAATTAAGAGAAAATTTTCCAAAGAATAAGGGGTTGACATATATGTTGTAATTAAAAAAGAAAAAATATTAGAGTGTTTGGGAGATGCTAAACTAAATCACATATTGCTTTTAAATTTGGTCATAGAATGTACCTTTAGGCACAGTAATTATTATATAGATGGTAGAGATTTAACTTTTATAGAATATCTCAGAATAATTTTCACAAATAAATGGTTAAAGTTTGTTATATTATAGTCTTCCAAAACTAAATTTAATTATCAATAATTATTATGTGAATGAGATATAACTTCCAAGAAATATACTAGAATATTCATAGTAGATAAAGGGTTATGATTTATCTCCATATTAATTATGCTCTTTAATTAATTTATCTCAAATTAATTAATTAAAGAAAGTGTCATATCAACATGTGTCATATTGGCATGTGTTAATAATAAGTCATGATTTTGACCCATGATATTGTGGCAAAAGCTATTTACAAGTTAAGAATTTCCATGATAAAATGGAGTGTAACTATATGGTTAAAAATAGAGTTACAAGTTTTTAAAAATGTATATATTTTCAATTTATATATTAATTCTTTTTATAATATAACAATATTGATTTAAAATAAAAAAAATTAATATGGGTAATGTGTTATTAATGTAGAGTGGAGTAAGTGTTTTGATGTATACCATGCATTAATGCCCATCAAAATTTACTAACCATTTAATTTATATGGTTGCACTAATTTAGCATGATATATAATAGATATAACATGCAATTTTCACTTAATTTATTAATGAAAACTATGATTTTTCTGGAATAAAAAAAATGGTTACACTAATTTAAAATAATTTGAAATATGAAAACAATAAAATAATTTCTCATAAAAAAATATCTTAATCTTACCTAGTCAGGACTCTGAATACCCCTTTAAATATAGCATAATCTCAAAAAAAAAAAAAAATAACTAATATAATTGAATTTGAATACCCTTTTCAATAGCATAATCTCCCAACAATATAATTTTAAACAAGATATATTAAAATCCAAATTAAAATCTATTAAAATCAACTAATTTAGTTTTATAAATATATATTAAACTCTACTCAATGAACTATTTAACTTTATAAATATCGTTTTATAAAAAAAATTTGTAGTCTTTAATTGAGTCTAAAATACGTAATATAATTTCCAAAAATTTTAATGTTAGTTAGTTTAAATATTTTTAATAATATTATTTTAGTAATTAGCTCTAATATCTTATATAATGTTGTTTAATCTAAAATATTTAACTTTTATGAATATTTAGTCTAAATATCTTTTAATAGTATCATTTTAGTAATATATTCTAAATATCCTTTTAATATAATATTGTTTAATCTAAAATATTTAACTTTTATGAATACTATTGTTCTATCTTAATATAATTTAAGCTTTATAATATTACATGAGTATTTGGATAACCCTACGTGGGCAAATCATTATAATATTACATAAGTATTTGGATAACCTACGTAGGCAAATCAATTGGTAATAAGTATTATATAAATAATATTCAAAATTCAAATCATGAGTGAAGTATTAAAAAAATAACAATAATTTGAAAATTAAAAACAAAACAAAATTGTATAATAAATATTATTAAAAACATTGTTTAGTTTTTATAATTCGTATTCATAATGTTTTACATTGTACATATTTTGAGAATCGCCTCGAATAATCCCTTTGTACAAGACCAAGGCGAGATCATTAATTTATGGTACTGTGATTAAATGGGTCAAATTCGTATATATATAGTAAGAAAAGGACATTCTATTAATCTAGTCAATAATACATAATTTACAAAGAGCCACACCAGCTCTGTGAGAGTTCAACAGGCAGCTGGGCAAGCAAAGTTCCAAACCATGCACTCAAAACCATGAAAAGCCTGAACAAGAAAACCAGAGAGTCACCTCCAGACACTCTGCACAAAAGCAAGTAGTAGACCCTTTGGTCGTACTGTCGAGCATCAAAAGAAACCTTGAATGCCTAGGAAGACAGGTCCATGAAACCGGGGCCCACAAAAATGCCACAAGTGGCCCGCCGAGGCTCCACAAGACTACCACCAAAGACTAGCTTGAAACAACAGTAAGCTTGAAGAGCCGCAGACCATACGATCCGACCTGCCAGGATCAACATACACGCTCTAAAAACGGGCCCACTACAAACCCACACATAAACCTGTCTTATGGACCCGACGAAAGTTATAGGCCAACTCTCTAAACTCTTTCAGGTCTGAACCACCAAACCAACATGCATGAACAAACCAACACCATTGATTACACGACGAGGATCCAATGGTCTACGCGAATATTGGGTGGATAAGTAGCGCGAGGGATAACCACCCAATGAAGGCGGTATTCTCTCACCTCTCACTGCTACGTGTCGCACGCAGAGTGGAATCGGGGCCTTCCTAAAAAAAACCAGATACCACTTGGACCCCTCCTGACAAACCACTTGTGGTTTTAGAATCGATCACCTCGTGGAATAGCATGTGCTCTCTTTCGCCAAGCGATAGCCTTTAAACAAGAACATCGGACGGTTCTTGTGCCTTCCTCCCAGATTCTCTGCCAAATCCCAAACACCATCAAAATTACCACATAAAGTTTTTGTCAATGGACGACCAGACCTGTGGTACTTCCAGAGTCGATCCCCTCGCCACACATCCGATGGAATACTGATCTTTGGATTGCGGCCCATACCCAAAAAGGCCAGGTAGTTTAGGGTTCTCTGTCCTCTCGCCTGTCTCCTGAACCACTTGGATTCTTCCTGTGAAACCATAACTCCATATCTTTGTCCACCTGATAGAGACAATCCTTCAACAGTTTGCCTGGTGGTAACAAATCCCAAGCATACCGAGAGTCCCTATCCATGTTGGTGACTCCTTCGTTCACCAAACGGTCTGCTAACATGTTAGCTTTCCTTTTCACATGGACAAAGCTAACAGTTTTTAAGGTTTACAGGTGGGAGTGAATACAGTGAAAGACCTGTAAAAGCCTCCAATGCTTCGATACTTTATCTGGAGAAGTGCCATTACATATTTTCTTGGCTGCTCTAATATTCAATTCCGAATCTACTTCAATGATAACACTGTGCGAATTTGAGTCCAACAGGATTTCCAAGCATTGCTCTAGTGCCATGAGCTTCACCATGTTATTAGTGGCCTTACCCAAGTGGCCATGGAATATCTTCCTAATTTGACCATGTTCATCTCTTATAGCACCCCCAAAGCCAGCTAACCCTAGATTTCCCTTAGATGCTCCGTCTATATTAACCTTTAGGAAACCATAAGGAGGAGGTTGCCAAATGTCACTATCTACATTTATTTGGCTAACTTCCTTGATTATGCCTTGTGGGCTTGTGGACTAGAGACCCAAATGAAGTATAATACTCGCCTCTTGCAAGGGAGGATCCTTAGAAAGTGTCCTCAACAGGCTTCTTACTATGTCTTTGAGCTGCCTTAAAATTTGGTCAATTATGTGTTGTGGCTTGCTTGCTTTGTTTTTGAAGATTCGACTGTTGCGCTCTTTCCAAACATTCCAGATAACAAAGCCTGGAACCAAAATCCAGGCTTTATTAACAATTTCATTCCCTGAGAAGTTGTTCCTCCAATTCTTCAAAGTATTGGATATGTTGAGACTATCCTTCTCTGATTGTTTAAATATTGTGGCTACCCAGTCCCACACGTTGGATGTGAAAAGACAGAGGTTGAGAAGATGATTCATTGTCTCCTCTTGTGAGCCACAGAGATAACATTTGGAAGGGCCAATAAAGCCTTTTTTTAGGAGATTCTTCCAAGTTAAGATTTTCCTTTGATGCACAAGCCAGATGAATAACTTTATTTACATCCATTGGGGGCTCTGCCATAGTTTCTTCCAGACTTGATCAAGATTCAGATAGTTAAATCTTGTAACTTCCTGTTTAGCTTCTTTGAGGTTAAAGTTACCTTTGGTGTTCTTTCCCCATCTTAATTGCTTAGGTAAGGAGGATACTAGAATCCTTCTATGCTCTAGAGCCTAGGTGAGAGCTTTTGCCTAGGCCTTCAGAGGACTCTCATCACTGTGGCCTAGATCCTTCCAAGTCCTCCATTTTCCATTATTCCTTTCCTAGTCCTAGAAGTCTTTGACCATAAGAAGACCTTTGTTATCTGTGTCACTCTTGAGAGCCGCTAAGTCATCCTTATAAATTTTGGGTTCCTGTTGCCAGCTATCCCCCCAAAATCGTGCAAGGTTCCCTACTCGAATTTCCCAGAAGCTATGTTGTTGAACAATACTTTTATTTTTCTAGGTAAGGTTCCAAATGTGGGAGCCCCTGATTTGCCCTTACATTCTAATGTGATCCTTCTCCTACCAATACTTGGCATATTTTTGTTTCCAAAGCTTAGCCCAGGGAGCTGTCGACTCCTTAATCCATCTCCACCAAAGTTTGGCTCCCACAACTTTACTCAGGGTTTCAGGGTCATGTAGCCCCAAGCCACCATGGCTTTTGGGCTTGCATATCTTATCCCAGGCAACTAAAGCCCACTTCTTTTTCTCTTCTCCTTTGCCCCACAGAAAATCCCTTTGTATGCTTTTGATCTGCTGCTTAATGCCTTTAGGAGCAGGAAGAGTTGAGAACATGAAAATGGGAATCGCCTGTAAGACCGCCTGTGTGAGCACAAGGCGCCTTGCCAAATTAAGTGAACTGCATGTCCATTTTCTGACCTTGTCCTCAAGTTTGTTTATTATTGGTTCCCACACTTTCTTGCTCAGAGGTTTATCAATAAGGGGTATGCCTAGATACTTGGAAGGTAGTTGTTCCCTTTGAAACCCAAGAATTCTAGTAATATTTCTCTGAATAGCAATGTTAGTGTTAAAGAAAAAAACTTTTGATTTGTTAAGGCTTACCTCTGTACCTGCTGCCATAGCAAAGTCATTTAAGATGTGTTTGATATCTTTGGCTTCCTTGACTGTGGGTATGCCCTGCAACATACTGTCATCCACAAAGTATTGATGAGTGTTTGTTGCTCCATCCAAGGTGAGTTTGATACCCTAGATTCGTCCTTCAGCATTTTCCATCTTGATCGCTCTGCCAAGCCCTTCCACCATGAGAACGAAGAGGAAAGGTGAGAGCGGATCTCCTCGTCTGAGACCTCTAGAGGGTGTGAAGGTTCTTGATGGAGCTCCATTAAGCAGTATGGAAAAACTAGTCATGGTGACAAGTGCCATAACCCATCTTATCCAATTTTGGTCGAAGCCATAGGATTTTAGAACTGCTCTTGTATAAGACCAACTTAGCATGTCATAGGCTTTTGCTAGGTCCAACTAAATGATCATACTAGCTTGCTTTTGAGAGTGTACCACCTCATGAGCTTGGATGATGTTGTTGAGGATTTGTCTTCCTTCTACATAACCCGTTTGCTCCTCCGAGATGAGAGATGGTAGAAGGGGCTTGAGTCTATTGGCTATCACTTTTGAAATAATTTTGTACACCACATTACATAAGGTTATGGGTCTGAAACCATCCAGAGTCATGGCATTTCCTGTTTTGGGATCAAAACTATGAAGGAAGCATTAAGAGCCTTCAGAACCTTTTTGGATTTTCTTGAGTCTTCCACAACCTCAAGGATATCCTGTTTGACTATTTCCCAGTAGGCTTTGAAGAAGTCTACGTTGAACCCATTAGGGCCTGAGGCTTTTCCATTTTTCATTTAGTTAAGCACTCCACTGACCTCCTCTTCCAACACTGGCCTGTTAAGATTGTGGTTGTCCTCTCTAGTGACCAGCTGAGGGATATACTGAATGAATTGGTCAATGAACCTGGATCTATCCTCCAGAGGTTCCTTTGCTATACTGAGGAAGTGTTGTACAAGGACCGATTCCATATCGTTGTGAGAGACAAGCTCTATCCCTTGAGAATCTTTAAGCTTTGTGATTCTGTTATGTGCCCTGTGAGCCATGGTGGATTTGTGAAAGAATTCTGTGAGCCATGGTGGATTTGTGAAAGAATTTTGTATTCCTTTCTCCCTCTCTAATCCACTATATCCTTGATTTCTGTCTCTAGAAAATTTCCTCTTGCAAGCATCGCTTTTCCCATTCTTCTTACAAAGAGTTAGTTAGCTTTTTCCGCTCCTCGGTAAATCCATCTGTGATGCTGATCTAAATGATCTCCCGAAGCTTCTGCTCAGCTTCTCTTTTGGCTTTGAAGATATCACCAAATTCTTTTTTGTTCCAATCTTTAAGTTTGGAGTTGATGTGTTTGAATTTCTGTTGGAGCATGAACATTCTAGTGCCTTGAATGTGCAAATCCTCTCTCCACCATTTTTCAATATTACTGGTGAATTTAGGGTGAGAGAGCGAGGCATTTTTGAACCTGAAAGGTCTATTTCTTGGTGTGCCCATAAAGGTGGCTTCCAGCTGTACAAGCCAATGATCCGATCCTCTAAAAGGCATAATAGAAGCTGTCATGGAAGGGCCTGTGAGAAGGAGCTCCTTTAAAATAATAAATCTATTAAGTTTGGAGGAAACTTGAGAAGCCCCTCCCCTCTTGTTGTTCCAGGTGAAGGTTCCATTTATTGTTTCAGTGTCCACTAGCCCCATGTTCATTATGAAGTTCTGGAAGGCCATGAAGTCTCTTCCTAATTGTCTAATACCACCTTTTTTCTCAAAGAGAGATCTTATCATATTGAAATCTCCTGCAACGATCTAGGGCATATTGGGGTGTCTTGCTCTTATATCCTCCAGGGAGAAGAGAAGTTTGAGTTTTTCTGTTAGCTTTTGAGGTCCATAAAAATTTGTGATCATGTATATTTCCTTATCACCTACTGTTGACATACCAAAGAAAGACAGTTCCTGGATGCTTTAGCATCCAGGATTCCAAATTTCCACGGATCCCACAGCGTGAGAATCCCCTCCCCCCTTACTGAGTTGCTTGCTTTAACCTCTAGATACTCATACTTGATTAGCCACTTATTATGAATTTCTCTAATCTTATCCATTGAACATTTTGTCTCCTGAATAAAAAACCATATCTGGTTTTTCTTCTTTAATTCTATTACTGAGATTCCTTTGTTTCCTTCTATTTCCTATGCCTCTAATATTCCAGGTTGTGAGCTTCATTAAGAAAGGTTAGTAAAGGAATAACTGGCAAGATCTTTCATCTTACCTGAGTTAATAAGTAGTTTTCCACATTTGTTTAGCAACTCATTCTATCTTTTTCTTCCTTTTTTCCTAACTGAGTTCTTTGGAGATTGTGCCTGTACATTCTCCATCATTTTGACTCCATTGTGCTCATGGCTTTCATGATTTCTTTTGACTCCAATTCCCTTCGATTGTGATCTCTATAGAAAGAGCTGTTGCACCCTATCATAATCCTCTTTCGGCAGGGAGTCTACTTCTATGGTCGTCCCTTGTTCCAGAAATTTTTCTAGATCTAGATTTTCCCTATCTAGAATCTCCTGTAGTTCATGGTCCTCCGTTCTCGCTTCACTTGGAATCATCTCATGGTCCCTACTTATCTCCATACAGCTTAGTAGATCGTCCTTTTGCTGGTTGTTTACTGTAATATCCTCCATATCAGCTTTCTTTTCCTTCTCATTGATTATGTTCTCCATATTCCAGTCTGTTTCCTTGTTCCTCTATTTTTCTTCTAGGATCTTGAAACAATTGTGTCTTGAATGTCTATCCTCATTCATCTTCTTTTGCGAACGTTTACCACCTTTCCCTTTGCTCCCAACCTTGGTGAAACCCTCGTGATTTTTATCCTCAATAGTTTTCGTATTTCCGTCCATCTTGTTTGTTGGCCAATCTCTGAATAAATGCTCATGTTCATGGCATTTGTGGCACCTAAATGGGATATGCTTATAGTCCATAGTCTGCACTCATTCTTCATCATACACTTCTAAAATTGTTTCTTCCGGAAGGGCTCCAGATAAGTCCATTTCCACACATATTCGGGCGAAGGAGGTATATTTTCCTTTCAGAGTCACCTCTGAGATCTTTAGGAAATGTCCCAGCTTGTTGCCTATTGTTTCTAGAGATTCTGGTAGCCAATAATCAAAGAAGGGGAGTATAGTCTAATCCATACTAGTACCGATGTGAATGTTTCACGTTCTGGGACAAAGTTCATCATCCATGGTTGCATATAGAGTCCTGCAACAACATAGAAATAAGGTCCTCCCTCGAAAACTCATTATTTATCCTCTAGGCTCGTGAACACCATTGTGAAGAAGCCCTTAGAACCCAGATGTAGGTGTATTTCCCCCTTTGGCTTCCAATGGCTCCTTATCCAGATGTGTAACACCCTCTCCATCGGCCATAACCCCATAAATTTGCATATGATCGCATGTTCCGTCATATGATCCCTATGTGCTTGAAGCACTGGATCACTGAATATGACCCATAGAATAATGCTCGACTTGGGTTTGCAGACCCCAGTTGTCCTTATGGAGTTACGTTTTCCACTGCTGCCTCCATTCTCCTTCTCCTTATTTGTTTTCGGCTGATCCCCTTCATGTTCCTGAAGCCCATTTTTTCCCAATGTTCCTTTGATTCTTGCCTTTGATATCTTCTCGAGAGGTTTTTTAAAATGCTGCTTTCCCACGTCCTTACTTCCATCTGTAACTACCTGACTATAGGAGGGAGCAACACTCCCCCTGCGCATCTTGCCATGGTACCCAAAGTCAAAACCTTAGCGCCAACTTCAACCCTAACTCAAGTTGCAGAGCTCAGAAAAGTATTCATAAATCATATATATATATATATAATTTTTACTTTTGATAAATTTAATTGTAAAACTCATAAAATTAGTTTAATTGAGTGTTATCAACTAATTATAAATGAGAAATTTTAATTTAAAAATTTTAAAAATAATTTAAATTTCCAAAATAATAATTTCAATATTTAGTTTTATCGAAACTTTACCATTAGTTTTTGAAATTTTAAAAATTATTTAATGACTTAAACTGAATAGCTTTTGATATGTTTATATAGATAGATAGTGATAACGTGATATAGAATAAAGTATTAATTTATAATAAATTTGGTAATTATAATTATTAAAAAAATAAATAATTATTTATCATAATTATTATATAAATTAAAAAGGTATATTTATGTTTTATTATATATGATATATTTATTTAAGAATTTAATGGAATAATTAGAAAGGAATGGTATTATTCAATTTCTACAATAATAATTTATTTATTTTAAAATAATATATAATCAAAAAAATATTTTGTTTTTATATTTATAAATTAAATTTCATTTTTATCATATTTTTATTTATAGATTATAAATAAAATTTAAAAATTAACCTGAAAGCTTTATTTATTAATATGAAATAAAACATAGGTATAAAGACAGGAAAATTTCAATTATTATTATTAGCATTGATATTAGTATCACCATGCATAAATGTTTCTATTACACTTGTATATGAAGTTATTAAACAAATTTTCATTTTAAACACTTTTTAGACCTCCTTTTATTTGGAAATATGAAAGGAATTTTGTTAATTTCTCGTTTATTTTTATTGTTATTTTTAATTTCAATTATTATCATGCGATGTTTACCCTGCAATATTTGTTAATTTTTATTCTTTAAAGTGATTCTAATATGATATGAGGATTAGATTGGCACGGTTGGTCGATGAGATGTCATAATTAAAAAAAAGTTGTATAGCGAGGTTGACAGTTTTGATAAATGAGATGTTATTATTAAAAAAGTTTTTATTGCGATGTTTTATGCTAATATTTTGAAGAGGAATCATCCTTGTCATGGTTTAATAAAGATGTTGAGTCGTGGAAAACTTTAATGGTTAAGAATATTTTTCCAAATGCATTTAATGTGGGTATTTTTGGGCCCTGGCTTACTCATCCATTAAGCATCCCTTCCCATGTACACTTCACAAGTTCAAAATGGTCACCAAGTTAATAGTGATGTTGAAGGAGGATGGAATAAAGTGTATAAGAACAAAGGTAATGGTCCCTGAAAGGCCTTAACTTAAAAGAATGTACTGCCAACTACCTTTTATACCTAAAGCTATTTTTAAAATTTTGGTTAATGAGCTAATATGTCTTTTGAGCCCTCTTAGTACAATGGGGAATCATTAGGCTTGGTTTTTTCTAGTGTTGCTTGATCTTAGGTAAAGGCTTCAATTAATGACATCCTCAAGTAGCCATGACCTATCAAATTAAATACCTAAGTTGTCCCATGCAAACCCAATAATTTGAGCTCCTTTAATGTTATCCATGACCTTGGACATAAGGAGAAGGAGATGCATGTTACAATGGGTATTAACACACATTTCATGACCTTATTACAATGTGTTAATTTTTGAAAACATATTTAAATGGGCATAATATACAAAACTATGAAATAAGCTTGTGATTTTGGAAAATTGCACAAAAAAAATAGTTTTATTATCTTGAAGTATGAATACATCAAAAGTGGTATAGCTATTCACATATCAAAGAATAAGATACATGGTCCTTTGATATAAACAAATTTGATAGGACATGCACCTAGTATGCACCATCATTTATACAATCAATTATGGTCAAATACATATGCCTAACCACATATATTTCAAGATTTCTTTATAAAACAAAGCATTAATGCGTGAAACCCTAAGATGTCTAACAATAGATAAGGAAGTCTCCTTTACTCCATGCTATGATATTTGGATTGAATATAAATGTTATGTTGTTGAAATTTTAATTGAGTGTTGAATTTGTGCTCATATTCTCTTGCTTTGATATTGCCATTCCAACTGCTTGAAGTTCAGGGAGGTTATTTTGAAGAAGAAAGTGATTTAAGAGAGCCCTAAGAGGAATCATTCAAAGTTGAAGTATATATGGAGCTACAATATTAGAAAAAGGTGGGAACTCCATCACAATATTATTTTGATTAACTAAATTTTCCACTCTCACCACCCCAAGCCAAATTTATTGTGTTTGATGGTATTTTAATTTTGTAAGCTTGGTAGGACTACATCTTCATCATGTCCAAATTCTCATCCCGATTGGGGGGATAGCACAAGATTTGAACCCAAGACTTAGTTCAGTGAGACTTCATTTCCATGGCCATTGGCAATTGAGCTACCCCAAGCAGACATGTTTGATGGTATTTAGATACAAGCACATATGTTTATTGAATCATGTAGAGATTGGGGTTTATCTCTTTTCAAACAAGATAGAAACTATGTTTTATTATTCTTATAAGAAAATGGTGTTTTATTTGGTGGTTTATGTGCAGGTTTGCATCAAAAGACCATTAAGGATGTGAATTCCTTCCCCATTCCTACTCCTCCATCTCAATATTAACCTTTGAAGACCTTTTAGACAACATTCAAAGTTCTCCTCTATTTTGCTCTAAAAAACATGCTTCCTATTCAAGTTCATGTACCTTAGATATTTTCTTGTTTGAGAACTGTATATAGGCTTTCTATTATGTATATACATTAATGTACTAATCCATTCTGATTAATTTTTTTTGCCACTTCCAACAAAGTTCTCCTACTAATATAATAACGACTCCAATTGGATAAACTTATGATCACATAAAAAATTCATCCTTAGTATCTTAGTTAGGGATATTATAGGGCTTCTTAATTTTTTCTTTCAACATGTGACTTTTATATTTTTATATTTGAAGATTGACACTAGAATTCTATGCTAGTGGCATTCTATTCTCAACCTTTTTACTTAATTTTTAGTATTACTAAGGAGACACATAACTATTCCCAAGTTTTGTGTGAAAGCACGGGACTTCTACTTATTTTTGTGTGGTTAAGTAACAAAATAAAAAAAATCTACTCCATTCACCCTTTAGGGCTTGGATTATTTTTCCTTCTACCATGTATAGGTACTTGTACTATTTTTATGCCTCTCCCAATGAGGTTACATGTATGTATCTTTCTTTTATATGTGGTTTCATTCTAAATTTGAAAAATAAAATAAAAAATGGAGGGATTTTTCTATTTATTCTAAGTGCTTTAATAAGATTCTTACTTTTTCTACCTATTGCTACTTGTTGCCTATTGTTGGAGTTATTCCAATGTGAAAGGTGTCAAAAGAAAGAGATCGTACATTTACATTTTTGAGTATCTTTATTTTCAACAATTTCTTCTTTCTAGAATTTTTGTTCTACAATGGTACTAGCACAAAAGGCATACTTGAACTAATCTAAAACTATAAAACCAAACCAAATGGTAGGTTAAAAAACCAATGTTTTTCTCTTCTTTCCACACCACCATTTAGAAGGGATTAACATTTAGATTAAGAAGGTGGAAATTTTAAATTCTCCAAGGTTATCACACTCGAAGAGATAGAGTTGAATAATTGAGCAAAGACCTTTCTATCATCTATGTGTAATTAGGAAGATGCCTTTGGGTATACAATTTGAGGAGAAAATTTATGGAGTGGGAATGCCAAAATTTCCCTCCCATTTCCATGAGGTGGGCCTAAGAAACACCAAACTCGATATCAGTGACATACTTGATGCCAAACTTTTCAAGACCATTAATGCTAAGCAATATATATTTGGTAACTTCATCTCACTCTACCATTCGTTGTGAACATACATCATTAGTGAAATTTCTCATTAGGTTTTCCACCTAGGGTATCTCTCTTATGGACTTGTAGCCAAATATTCTTTGGTACATGATAACCACCTCTTGATGACTCCTTTCAAATTTCATCACCTTTGGTGGTGCCACATGATTGATTAAATTCATATTATGAACACTATTATACTTTAAATATAGATAATTTTCTAGCCTTTATAGGTGGAACGTAGTCCATCTTTACCATCTTGGATGTTTCCAATAGCCTTTTCAAGGACTCATCATAACTTGGGATGTCCTACAATCCCTCATAGTAATTTCATCATGTGGCTTGATTTGAAATCTACATAATTTTGACCAACATTGAGGAAAATGATATCCCACCTAATAATGTTTTCTTGAATTTGGATTAGAGACCTCCCAAGCACTTCCTTACATGGGGACTATTTATGCTTATTTTCTTAATGGAATAAATTGGTTTTACTGCACCTTTTAGTGTAATCTTTAACACTAAGGAACATATTTTAGAGCTGATGACCACCTTTGATGTCCTCTAGGATGGTGTTCAAAAATAATTGTCCTTTTCACTTAGGGAATCCACAAAGTTGTGGACATCCCAACGATTTAATTTATATACTTTATTCCACCTAGTGACATTGATTGGCTTAAAAATCTTATTCCTAGACTAGATTGATTAAAAATCTTATCCCTAGACTAGATTGATTTGAATAGAGTAATGTGGATAACATCTCCAAAACATACCCATGGAAATTTTAACTAAACACAACATTACCAAAACTATCCTAATTGTGGCCATGGAGCTTTGGATTGAAGGTAAATGTGTGCACTATTAAGGCACTCCTTGTGATAGGTCACCGGTTCAAATCCCCCATAGGTCTTACCTACAAAAACAAAATTGTAATTGTGTCATTAACAACACTAACGAGAGATCAACTTAGAAACTTTTCTTCCTAGAGCTTGGGAATTCGCCCCCTAGTCTTATGAATATATGCATAACATATTGGACCCTAATATCATGGAACATCACATAGACACTTGGAATGATTTAAAATTAGTTTCAAATATACAACACCTTATCCATATAACTAAAACCCCAACAATTAAAGTTGATATTACTAAGTCGATCAGGAAAAATTAAATTCCAATCATGTGTATACAATATGGGTTTTTGATCATGTTTATGTCAAGAGATGATCAGAGTGTGCATTGTTTTTAGTGAACTTAACAACTTATGTCTAAAGAATAATTTTCCAACCCCCTTAATAATCACATTATTAACATTTGTGTTAGACATTTTTGTAAATGAGTTTTTATAATTATAATAAAATTCAAGGGGGAGGTAGGCACGAGAGAGGTGCTTTATGGCCCTAGTGGAAAAATGGAGAAAAGTTTTGCTTGGGGGCTAGGAACAACATCAAACAACCAAGCAAAGGTCTTATCCCTTTGGCATGGACTAACGTAGCACTCTTGAGAGGAATTCATCAATTACGTGTAGTGGGAAACTCAATGATCACAATTCAAAAGTACCATAAGCTCTCCAAAACCCTTGAAGAGAATTTTCCATTGATATACTATTGGATATGGATGCTCTCAAAGAGATTTGATGCACTTTTTTTTATCATGTTAAAAGGGAGAATAATAAAGAAGCATATGAGAAAGCTAACACATGAGTCAACCTTGGGCAAGGGGTCATTCAATAGAGAAATTTTGAGGTCTAAAATGGGCCTACTAAGGAATATTATAAAATAATAGTGGAAATAATAAAATGAGATTAGATTACCTCATCAAGTTTTGGAGGGAAAAAAGAAAAAACTATTTTTTCAACTCATATTTTCAACTTATCTCCCTATGATTTTACTCAAATTTCAAGTGGGAGCATTTGTTGGACGTGGAATTTAATTTTGCATCCAAGGAGTACCCATGTTGCATACTTTCTATGACCCTACTATACGAAAAATGTGAAATACATAAAAACATGTGACTATAATAATGTTTTTCCATGTATTTCACATTTTTAATATAGTGGGGTGCACTGAAAGAATACAACATGGGTACTCCTTGGATGGAAAATTAAATTCTGCATCCGATGAGTGATCTCATTTGAAATTTAAGTCAAATAATAAGTAGATAAGCTGAAAATACGAGTTGAAAAAGTAGTTTTTTTTTACTCCAAAAATGGTGAATCATCCCCCTTGGTTACGATCATCATATTGAATCCTATTGGTTCTCGTAAAGTTGATTTTTATTTTACATTTTTGTTTTGAGGGTAATTTTTTACCTCAAAATTTCTCTAACATATAAATGACCAAGGTGAAAAAACTATATTCGATATTCCATGATTATGTAGGGTGTAAGGATGACACTCCACTTCACAAGAAAACAAAGAGAATCAAGGGGTGATAGACTATTAATGCCTTCCCCAAAGCCCAAGAATAGACAAATCCTTGAAGAACGAAATATTATGCGTAGGAAAGTAAAGATAAATGCTCCATTTGGAAGACAGACTATAAAAATATCAGGCTAAAGGACATGTGGATTCCACTCTAGGCAACATTAAATCCTCATATTAGACCAAGCTTCGTAGATACCATTTTCGATCTAGAACAGTTAATTCTGCAAGTTAGTTTGGAGAGAATGGTGGTAGCATAGACAACATTTTGAGGTAAATTGGTGCAAAGAGGGAATGCCAGTGTTCAATGTGCAGGGCTCAAACCCAGAGGTGAGTTGGCTCATGGTATAACTTATAAAGGATGATCACAACTCGTTAGAATGTTGATGGATCAAATTAGAAGCAAAGCAAATAATGGAATGGCCTCTTCAGTTAATAATGGAGATGGAAGCATGATTGAGGAACAATTGGAGTTTGTCAGGCTGAATTATCGACTCTAATTGATAAGGTCAGTGAGAAAATCATCTCAGAGGCCTACTCCCACTTCCTTTTGCTCACTCGTTAGTTGGATGACATGCGTGAGAATGTTGAACGTGTCTAGAAGATAGCAGACAACTTGGCCACCAAATTGGAGAATTTGATTATGGAAGTGGATAACATTGAGGTTATAGTAGAAAATGTGGCCCTAGGGGTTCTCAAGGAGGTATTTGGAATTGAAAAAAATCCTCCTCAGGATAAACATGATGCTTGGAGTCCTGTTGAACTTCCTAGAGTGACATCTGTGATTCTAATGCAGATGGAAATTGATAAGGAGGAGCCAACAAAATCCTTTGTTGCTGAAAAGGCAAGAAGCAGGTAGATTTTAATTTAAACCTGAAAAGTCTTTTTGAATGTTATGTAGACAAGTGGTAATTTGTGGAGAGTCTTCTGGAGGCTCTACGAGGCGATTGTTGTATAACATAGATAGAAATAGGAAAGCTAGATGCAAGCTTTTTTGTGAACAAGTCTGGAACTCTGATGATGAAAAATTATCTATGATTGTAAAGGAGCTGACATGATACTAGTTAGATTATTACAAATCTACATGTTCCTTAAAATAAAACTATAATAAAATTCAAATTGGTTATAACTAAAACCAACATAAGACTTCCTTTATAATTCCACAGGGCAATTTTGTTTTAGGAAAATGAGGGTATAATGATAAAAGGGGTTCAGTGAAGGTGTTTGTGGATAATATGGTTGATGCAATGTTTCAAGCTATTGTGGCACTAAGGAAAAAAATTCAAATACTAAATACATGTTTAAGATTTTTATTATTGTTATATATGAAGAACTTACCGAAGAAATAGACCATGCAAAATAATGGCATGAATTGGAATTATAATCATTGAAAGCCAATAATATTGGAAATAGAATTTACTAACTCTTCTTGTTAAAGGCCTTGGTCCATAGAGTAATGATGTGTAGTGATTATTTGTAATATAACCAAAATATTATGAATTTGTCTTCTTGATTGTCAAGCAAAAACACAAGTAAGATTGTTAGGTTTTGATATTGGTCTTAAAAAATGCTTATCATGGAGCTAGAGTGAAGCTTAGTGTGCATATTTTTGTATTTTTAGGTTGTATGTAGGGATACATGATAAAAAAGGGTTTAAAATGGTAAAAATTAAAGTTGAGAATGAATCTTTTGATTTGTTTTTTTTTTTTTTTTTCTTGTGTTGTAGAGATCAATGTTGGGATGCCATCTTCACCAACAATGAAAGATTCTTGTGGAAACAAGAATGTGAAATCATTTTGAGCCTTGTAATAATAAAAATAATTATGGGAAAGGAAAAATAAAATAAGTTTTTATAGAGTTAGTGTTTCTCATTCTCACGAGAATCACTTTTGATTATTTTGATATAAAAATAAATAAATCATACTAAGGTTAGAGTTTTATTTTATATTATAGAAGTATTATTATGTTTTTTTATTGTTGGTCTAACCCATGGGGATTTGAGCTTTGAATCTCATGATTTACATATTATTTCACAACAAGGCAATCACCAATTGAGCTACTTCCTATGTGCATATAAGTATTATTATGTTATTTATGATTAAATTTTTTCTTATTCAGAAGACAAAGTGAAAGTTTTGACTATTACTTGAGTCTATTTATTATTTAAAAATATGAAGAAAATTATTTTAATCGGAAGTAGAATTTTTGGAGAATTAGTAACTATGAAAGATTGGCTACCACTATTACATTAAAGACAACTACTTCATAAATGTTAGAAATAAATCAGTTATAACCTGTCTCTGGAGACAAGAACCCATGCAGATGGGAAACTAATTGTTCACCAAACCACTTGTGCTCAGATCATTTGACAAGACGTATTTGATAATTTATTATATTATCTCTTCTTATTTAAAAGATTAGGAAAAAATGAATTATCCTCATTTCAATGTGGGTGATGTTGGTATTTTTATGTAGAATTGGTTTTTTTTGTTTTGTTTTGTTTTGTGTTTGTGAATTTTCTCTTATTCAAAAGACAAGGGAAAAATTTTGATTGTTTCTTGAGTGTGTTTCTTATTAAAAATTTATGAGAAAGAAGTTTGTTGTTATTAATTACAATGAATTTCCGTATTCAAAATATTAGGTAAAAAATAAATCATTGTGATTTTAATGGGTGTGATGTTGGCATCATTTATTATTATTATTATTATTATTTCATGTATGTGTATGTATGGGCACACATGTTAAGTACGTGTAAATATTTCAAGAAAAATATAGTTTTCCTTCTAAACAATAAGCATGTAACACCATTCTTTTTTTTTACATTTTCTTCTTATTCCAAAACTTGACGAGATATACTTGTTATAATGTTTTTCATTTTTGTAACAGAGAGGATTATGTTTGCATTGTCATCATTTTTTCATGCACCATTTGTTATTTTCTAAAGTTATGTTAATATAGGGATCAATATTGTCATCATTGATAAATGTTTTCATTTGAAAACTCTAGGTCTCAAAATCCTAGTTGTTCCTTTTATTAGAAATGTTTTTATTATACTGTAAATGATTATCAATATTACCCCAAATAGGAAACAAATATGTCATATTGATAATATTAATGTTTATTGGTATAGATCATATCAAATGTGTTTAATGTGGGCTATTTTTTGTTCTTACCTAGTCTTTATACCAGTGTTTCCATATTGACCATTGACCTAGTTAGTTATGGAAAATCACATGCCTTTGTCATAAGGCATATTGGCTCCAATTATGGAAAATCTATTTCCTAAAAATGATCTAGTATTTTAGACATCTGTGGTTTATATCTTTTTGACTTAGTTACCGGAGAACCCATAGTAAAAACCATTTTCATTAATGTTTCAAATCCCAACAGGGATCGATCATCAAGACTTCTTGAATGTTTAGAGTGAAGATAGCAAGCATACCTTCATTCTCATTTAAGCTCTTCGATTATCAACATTCAAGAAGTCCTGATGATGGATCCCTGTTGGGATTTGAAACGTTGACGAAAATGGTTTTTACTATGGGTTCTCTGGTAACTAAGTCAAAATGATCTAGTAACTTTTCATATTGCAAAGGGGGTGATAATAGCATTCTTGGGAGCTCCAATGGCTCCCCTAAATAAATCACGACGTAAATTCAACTCTAATACTAGTGAAATTCCTATTGGTTGCTTATGTGAAAATATATGTTGTTATTTGTAGTTATTGTGGAGAGGGACCCTACCAAGATATTTTTTGGTGTGTGTCCCACCTAAGATTATCATAATAAATTGGGATAGGAAGGATTGGGAGCGACATAGGTTGCATTGCAACATAGTTTTTTCAAGTGATTTTTTATAGATCAATTTATTGAGAAGAGTAATGTCATGGAGGGGTGTTGGCACTTAGCTTTTTCATCTAAAAAACACTGAATCCCTATCCATCTTGGTCTCTTTCTTACTATTTTTGTCACATTTTAATCCATTTTTACAAAATTTAGCTACAATAAAGACACACAAGAGCATAAGATGCATTTTACTAATTTATTATTAATTTGTAGGAATTAATAAATTAAAATGTTGATTTTCTTTTATTAGAATACTCATAGATAAAATTAGTTTAGTAATTCCCCGTTGATTGAGGTGATTGCAATCATTTACAAGAAAATTGGGAACATGGGTTTTTATCTTCACCTTTCCAAGATTCTTTGGTTCCCCTTGCATGTGAATAAGGGGAATTGAAACCCTTCAATCAATGTGGGTGTCCAACAAAAGAAACACGTAGCTAAAGGGATATGAAATTGGTATTCTTCTAGAACTCAAGACTCAAACCAAGATCAATCTTTCTACAGTTTGATTTGGTTAAAAATATAATGCAAATCATTGAGTTGTAGCCACATAAGAGGAGTCATAAACTTGATTGTTAAATTTTAATTTATATAAAAACTTATATTGAATAGAAGAAAATTAGTCATAATATACAAAAAATGTTGACCATTCTACATGATTCTTTTATTCTCTTAATATATTTCTCTATGTTCTAGAAGATAGTAGCTTTCCTGGCATGCATGTGCCAAGCTTAAGTCCCCCCATGATCTAGTCATGTTACATTATTTTTATGTGAATTTTTGTACATAGATATTTATGTTTCCATTGTGCATACTTTTACTTGGTAAATAATCTATATTCTACTTAGTTTTGGTCACATATCAATTGTCCTTTAATTTGAAATTTCATATAATTTGTTATGTATGTAGCTTTGCTTCCATTCAAGATTGAATTGGTCCTCTAGTCATAATTCAAAGTGGTCAATAGAGTATTGTTATATTCTCCATCTAGTCTCAGAGATTTGATGAAACAATGTAACCTACAATTCTACCAGAGAGAGAAAAATGGATGCTAGTTAGAATATCAAAGTTGGATTGCATATCTTTCATTTTCTTAGTAGATAGGTTTTAGTTTTATGAATGTCTACTAGATATCCTTTTAATCATTAACTAACACACTGAAGAGAATAATGTTACATGAGCCATTCACCCAAATGAAATATTCTAACCTGAATTCATATCATTGAAGTTGTGATAAGACTCTAATTAAAGTATCACATATTAATTTTGATATGCAAACTATCGTGGATATTCCATTGGATGATTTGTCACTATAGATTTAATAAAGTTATACTTAAAATCCAAAATCTATACTACGAGGATTAATTTTTCCTTAGATGTTTGGATTCATTAGTTATTGTGTTATGGTTATGCATGCCATAGATAAAATATGGAAAATATAGAAAAAAAAAATAAAACTCACAAATTACAATGAACACAAGATATGATCTAGGAAACCCTTATGGGGAAAACTCAGCTAGAAGGTGAGGTTGCTTTGCTCTCGGTTTCTCTGAATGGAAATGGACACAAGAAGAAATGAGTGTGAGACCCATGTCTGATGGGATACTATGGTATATAAACCATCTCTATTTTCTCTCTCTATATCCACTCTCTGCTGATCTAGTCATATATGGAGCAAAATGCACTCAAATATAATGGATCCACTTTTCCTCCTAATGGTTTGGTTATAACACAACTCGTTAGCCTACTAGTGGTTATGTTTGATTCCTTTAACTCCTAACTAGAGTAACGACATTGACTCTACTAGAGAGTTATTCATCATGATCTTGTATCTAGCTAATTTTCCATGAATAATGGGGGCTGACATGGCATCCTCTCGAGTCATGGTGGTCAAAACAAGAAGGTCAAATTATAGGTGGCATAACTTTTGCATACAGACTCCATTTGAGGTCTTTCATGAATTGTTGGAAAGGTATATGTGTAGAATTGTAGTATGAGGTGAAATAAATTAAGTGGAAATGTTTTAACCCCCAAAAAATTCCATTTGATGCCTCATATTGATTCTTGAATGTTTCAGACCCAAATTTGCCAAACATGGATATGTCGGTAAAAATGGTGTTGTGGGTTGATTCCTCCAACTTTTCCACTTTGAAAGCATCAAGATGGATGAAAAATAATACGATGATCCAATCTATATTAGTAATATAATACAAAATTTATGGTCATTATAACCTATCACAGTGACTCATTTTTGGATGAATAATTCTATTCATATACATTTTTCTATGATTGTGGGTTGAATTTGGTTCAAACACACAACACAAAAACATATAATAGAATACAAATACTATGGTAATTATAACCTATCACAATGACTCATTTGTGGATGAATACTTATATTGATATATCTTTTTCTATGATGGTGGGTGGAATTGGTTCTCAACAATCACTCAAATTATATATTATATATATGTGTTGTGTGTGTGTGTGTGTGTGTGTGTGTGTTGTGTACAACACACACAACACACACACACACACACACACACACACCCACATATATATATATATATATATTATATATATATAAGGTGGATCCTTTTGTTCTACAAAAGGAGTTTGTTAGGTGAAGTTGGTGAACACTTATGTAGGAAGTACATGCATGTTAACTTCTATGCACATCATACTGTGCTTCTATCTATCCAAGATAAAATAATCTTTATGGTGTATACTCTTCTCTTTAATGATTCATATATAAGCATCTAGACTAGATGAACCAAATAAAATTATTATTCTGAGGGCGGTGGCTTGCTACCACATCTATAATCGAGAGTCCTAATTTCATAGCTAAACTTCCCAAAATGAACATAAATCAATCATTGAAATTAGGTAACACAACATTATGTAAATAAGCATATCACAAAACTTGCATGGCGAAATCATTAGCTTGTTATAAATCCAAAACATTATGGACCTTACTAATAGAGAGGATGGAGCCTTGTTGTCCAATAGTCACTAGAAATTATTGTTCATGATAATTGTGGAGATATTCCTTATTCTATTTGTGTATCTAGAATTGTGTATTTTGGCGAGATGGAACAAAACTATGGAATTGGAGCCAAATACATAGATATTATCATGCCATTGGGCTATTAGCAAGTTACATTTATTTTGGAATAGAATCTCATCAAGCATAAACACAACCCCATACACTTGCATCTATTATTTGAGCTCTCCTCTACATAAATGAACTAAAAATTTGAAATTAGAGTTACAAAAGGTAAGTATTCCATTTTAAAATTGTTTTCGTAGGAGTAGATAGGGTGGATATATCATTGTTTGTGGTTGGAAAAGGTGTTGGGTATGTGTTATATTAAGTGAATAGCATGATCATGATCACGAATAGGTGGAAGACCCTTGGGAGTCTCAAATACCTTGGAATGATTGTCAAGTACCCTTTGGAGATCTGGAGAAATGGGAGACTTAGATGTTTGAACATCTAGTGAGCATAATTGTGTAATTACACCTCATTGTTTCTTCTTCAAAATATTTGTCATTCCATTAGAGCTTCTTATCTTACCAGGTTTCCCAATGATACCCCTTATTTCAATCCCCCTTCCTTTGCAAAAATATTAAAAAAAAATGCTTAAAAATTACAAGTTATCATCCCCAAATATTGTAACCATTGGACTCTTAATGCAACATCAACACCACCCATTGGAATGAAAATCATTGGACTATTCAATACATATTCCCCCATGCTTAGATTGATGTTATGGCATTTACCTAAGCAATTTATAGTTCCTCCATCTACAACCATCACTTGACACTCTAGTGTTGGGTACAGAAAGCAATCTAAATCCTTGTTTATCTTACAATCAATAAAATTATGGGTACTACCTTAATCAATCAATACTATTGCCTTTTTGTTCTTGATATATCTTATATTTTGAGAGTTTGAGGATTGGCAATTCCCACCAATGCATTACAAGATATGATCATATTCATTTCTTCTTTTTCAACCCCTGGTATTGGTTCCTAGTGGATATATTCTTTTTATGTTTCTTGTTCCTTTTATTCCTCCTCTTCACAATCTATGTAAAATAATTTATTCTTAGCACATTTATGACCTTTAGTATATTTTCCATCACAACTGTAATAAAGCCCTTTTGCTATTTTTCCCCCCAGTTGTTGTGGTGTCAACCTTGTAGGTTATGGAATTCTATGAGTAGAAACACTTCCATCTTTATAGTTGTGAGTAGTACACCTCATTGTTGCAATAAATTTGCTTTCAACTTTTCTTGCCACCCTAAATGCATTCTCCAATTACTTAGGTTCCTAAAGGTGAACCTCATGTTGGTTATTATCCTTTAAAGAACCTATGAAGACATAAATTATATGATCCTCAAGAATATTAGTTACCTTGATACGTAATCTTTGGAAGTCCTCAATGTGCTCTGCCATTGAACCTGTAGGATTTAACCCTGTACATAAATTACCTGCATATGAATTCTAAAACACATAGAATAAACAATGCGAGAGCTTAACACATAAAACACATATACATAGAGATTTTCCCCTGGATCCCAAAACCAGGACTACCACCTTGATTTTTCATTATGTTCCTTTCAATGTTACAATACATATTTATACATGCCGAAGCATCCAATACCATGGACCGAAAACCATCGCATCCAAAACCATGGACCAAAAACCATAGATAAGTTCGCCCAACCTAATATAGGGTCCAAAAAAAAATTTCCAAGGGCGCTGCCTCGGACCCTGCAGAGGGGGGCTACCGGCCCCCCTCAAACACCCCTGTGACCCCCCCGCTGGGAAATCGATGCAACGAAGGGGGGACTTTGCCCCCCCTCTAACCCCCCATTTCACTACATAGATTAGTCGTGGAAAGAATATAACACAACCCAACATTCTTCCACTTGTTGATTTCTTTCCACAAGGGGCCACAGGAGAGTTTAGTCATTTTTCAAGCCCTGAAATGCCCATTGTTTCTCTACACCAGGAGAACTTATAAGAGGTCACAAGTTTTGTCAATGCATCTGCAGTATTCTTCAAAGTTTCCACCTTTACCAGCAACACCTTTTTGTCTTCTATCACATCCCTCACAAACTGATACTGAACATCAATGTGCTTTGTCATTGAATGATAAGCAAGGTTCTTTGCCAAGAAAATTACACTTTGGCTGTCATAGTCTATCCTTATAGCTCCCTGTACTAACCCCATACTTGAACACAATCTCTGCAACCAAATTACTTCCTTGCTTGCATGAGTGGCTGCCATGTATTCTACCTCTGTAGTTGATATTGCCACTACAGATTGTTTCTTACTCATCTAACTGACTGCACCTCCAAATAGGTTAAACACATACCCACTTGTATATCTTCTCTGATCCAAATCTCCAACCCAGTCTGCATCAACAAAGCCATGAATATCCAAAACTTTGTCCAATCTTGGTCTTCCTTGGTAGCACAAACCATAATCACTAGTGCCATGCAAATACCTGAAAACCTGCTTCACTATTGTCCAATGCTCATTCCTTGTTTTTGACATAAACCTTCTCAATACTCCTACTGCATGTGCAATGTTTGGTCTAGTACAGACCATTCGATACATCAGGCTACCAACTGCACTTGCATATGGAACATGGGACATATCCTCTTCCTCTTCTTGTGTCTTGGGACACTATTTAGCAGATAACTTTACACTTATAGGAATAGGAACTTTCACTGGTTTACTATCCTGCATATTAAACCTCTACAGTAATGGCTCAACATACTTCCTCTAGTTTAACCAAAGCTTCCTCTTTGCTCGATCTCTTTTAATTTCCATGCCCAAAATATAGTTTGTAGCACTAAGATCTTTCATGTCGAATTTGGAGGACAATTGGGTCTTCAAATCCTGGATAATTTCTTTGTCATTTCCAACCAGCAACATATCATCCACATACAAGACCAGATAAATAACACGATCACCAATTAATTTAAAATACACACAGTGATCTGCTTGGCTTCTGGTGAAGCCAAGTCCCCGTATAAATGTATCAAATTTCTAATACCACATCCTTGATGACTGTTTTAACCCATACAGAGACTTCTTTAACTTGCATACCAGTTCTTTCTTACCCTTCACCGCAAAGCCTTCAGGTTGCTTCATGTAGATTTCCTCTTCCAAATCCCCGTGAAGAAATGTTGTCTTCACATCCATCTATTCTACCTCAAAATCAAAGTAGCAGCAACAAATAAAAGTAACCTAATAGAAGTTACCTTTGCAATAGGAGAAAAAATATCACCAAAATCAATTCCCGACACATAGGAATAACCTTTTGCTACCAACCGAGCTTTGTATTTCTCCACCTTTCCTTCTTTATTTGTCTTCTTCTTGAACACCCATTTGCTGCTAATGGGTTTCCTTCCAACCGGCAACTCCACCAGATCCTGAGCCTCATTTTTGTGCAAAGATGCCATTTCATCAACCATGGCCTCTTTCTAGAGTTTTCCATCCTCTAAATCTACTGCTTCCTTCACAGTTCTGGGATCATCATTAGTAATATATAAAGAAAAATTTGAATAGGAAGTAGATGGATTATACCTTTCCGGTTGCCTTCTTTCTCGAACTGATCTTCTTACACCTGGAGTTTGTGGCTCTTCATATTCTAATTCCTCCTCTGCTATAGAGTCTGATTCTTCCTCCTTTAGTTCAAACTCTATCTTCTCAGGTTCCTTTCGTTGGACTTCATGTTGAATAACATCTTTCATCTTTTTTAACACCACAACTCGGTTGTACACAACCTTCCTTGTTGTTGGGTTCTAAAGCTTAAAACCCTTTAAACCATCCTTATACCCAATAAAGATGTACTTTTCAGATTTACTATCCAACTTGGTTCATTTCTCCTTTGGAACATGTACATATGCATCACATCCAAATACCCTCAAATGTGAAAGAGAGTGTTTCTTACCAGTCCATACCTTCTGTGGAGTCTTATCCTGCAACACTGATGAAGGTGATCTATTGACCAAGTAACATGATTTCTCCACCGCCTCTGCTCAGAATTCCTGTCCTGACCCAGCACCACTGAGCATGCTTCTTGCCCTTTCCATCAATGTCTTGTTCATTCTTTCTGCAACTCCATTTTGTTGAGGTGTATATGGAGTAGTCTTCTGCCATGCTATACCACACTTCTTACATAATTCTTCAAATTCCTTACTACAAAACTATCCACTGTTATCTATCCTCAGAACCTTTATCTTCTTCTCTGTCTGGTTTTCCACCAGAGCCTTAAATTCTTTAAACCTATCAAAGACTTCAGATTTCTTCTGAAGGGAATATATCCACGTATTCCTTGAGAAGTCATCTATAAATGATACATAGTACACAGACTTACCCAATGATGGAACCTTCA
>APFE030494166.1:0-16233 GCA_000404065.3 Pinus taeda | reverse complement strand
TTTTTGATTCTTTGGGTCGGTTTTGACTACCACACTTGACTTGGAATCCCTACTGGGAGTATGACGGATTGCTGGCCAAAGAGTGTTGGTATGTCTGAGACAGGCTTTGGTCTGAATGGCTATGTTGTTCCTTTTCTTTTTCATATCAAATCCAGTAGTATGGATTTGCAGCTGTAGGATATCTTTGATGGTCTCATCAAATGTATAAACAGAAAAGTTTGGGTAACAATCAAAGTATACGAGGCCATCAGACAAAGGGGCTACGATCCCACCAATAATAGAATCTGTGTATCTATTCTTCTGACCATGGAGGAGGATTTTTGCCAGTCCTTTTATTGAGTACTTTTCTATCAATGGCACAGTCTTGATAAAAGCTACTCACATAATTTAAGCAACCAAGGAACCTCTGCAACTGTGTCTTATCCTTTAAGACATCTGGGAATTTATCTGCAAATTCAATGGCATGTTGTTGTAAAGAGATTTGTCCATTTGAAATCTGGTGGCCTAAAAACTTTATAGAAGTTTGGAATAATTCCATCTTCTTTTTACTGAGCACAAGACCATTTTTCTGGACCAACTTCATGAAAATATTTACATGTCTGAAGTGGTCGTCAATATTTTTAGAAAAGATTAAAACATCATCAATATATACAAGTAACCAATCAAAATATGGTTTGAAAATATCATCCATAACCTTATGAAATTTTGAAGGAGCATTTTTGAGGCCAAAGGGCATGACATTCCATTCGTAATGCCCTGTAGGGATACTAAAAGCAGTTTTGAATTTATCTTCTTCATCAACAGCAACCTACCAAAAACCTGCCTTTAAATCAAATTTTGAAAATATTTTTGCTCCTGCAATTCTTCTGATTAGATCTCCTTTATGAGGGATAGGGTAAGTATCATCAGCCAAGACTAAATTTAGAGGCTTGTAATTTATCACAAGTCTGGGGATACCTCTAATTTGTTCGGCCCTCTTATTTACATAAAATCCATAGCAGTTCCAGGGGCTAGTAGATTCTCTGATCAACCCTCTGTTAAGCAACTGCTGTATTTCTTGCTAACATAATTCTCTGTATTCTTGGCTCATGGGAATCGCTCTGCTTTTACAGGGCTTTCCTTTGTACCCTTCCTTATATGGTAATTTGATAGTATGTTGCTTTCTATGCCAGAAAGGATTAGGTTCTTCTGAGCAACACTTTTCTGCCAATTTTTCTTTTAATTCTAGAATCCTTGTTTTGATCTGTGGTAGTTTCAGTTGTTCTTCGACTCGTAGCTTGCCTTTTAGATCTTTGAGATCTGATAACAGGGATTCTGCTTTATCCAATTTCTGCATAGCCTGAACCATTGTGGATACTCTTGGAGTTGAAACATAAGGGAGCTCAATCCTTTTTCTTGTACCTTTAGATGTGGGTACAGAAATGAAATAACCAGCTCTACTCCCTTTTAATCTTGCTGAACCATGAGGTTCTACTGCAGCTAAAAAAATATTTCCTAATATATAATCAACAGGAATATCTGCTATGACAAACTTCATATATACACAATGAGTATCAAAACATAATGAAGGTCTAGGAATTTCATATTTAAGCTTCTTGTTCCCTAGGCCTACAACTTCTCTTTCTGCAGAGACCCAATATTTTGCTGGAACATTTCTGATATTGAGAATATTTATATCGACACCAGAATCCAACAATGCAGTCATGTAAAATACTTGACCTTGGATACAGATTTTTACCTTGACATGATGTTGTTGGTATGTGATGGTAAATAGTCTCATATCCTGAAAGCCAAAATGTGGGTCTGATCTTCCTTCTGCAATTTCAATTTCTCTGTTATGTGCTTCTGTATTCCAGGATTCTTCTTCTTTAACCTCCTTTCCTTTCTTTATTTCTGCAATCTGTGCTTTGATGGCGGAGATCTCTGTTTTGAGCTGGTGAATTTCACCACTCACTTCTCCCAAAGTTAGGGATCTTACTTTTCCTGGTTTCTGGTGATGCCTTTGAAAAGATTTGGTGTTTCTTTCATATGATGCATCAATAAATAAAGGTTTCTTACCTGATTCTTTTGAAGCTTTTGATTTAAGCTGATCTGTGAATGCTTCTATCAGGCGGTCCTTCATTGCTCCTTCCTACATTGTCCTGATATGAGCTAAAATCTTCATTTCAGCTTCTTCTTCAGCAGATGCCATTAGGACTTTTTCTTTGGGAGCCTTTGGTCTTTCTTCTTCTTGACTGGAGCTGTACGAAATTTCAGAATCATCTTCACAAAATATATGGCATGCGCATTCATCTGAGTTAGAACAAGAACATTGTGAAGATTCAGAATCAGTATATTGCCCTATGTTAACTTGAAATTCTTCTTCTGTACTACTAAAAGAATCAAGAGATGAATCTTCTAGTTGATGCTGCTGAGCTGCAATATGAATATTTGGGCATTTTTCTGTAACATGATTCTTTGATTTACATCTTACACAGAAAAATGGACTTGAATGTTCTTTTTTGACCTGTTTATCTTTTTGTGCATAAACAACTGTCTTTTTCCCTCTGTTGAGTTTTGATTCTTCTCCTTGGGGGCATCTTGAGGCTGTATGCCCCGTCTGGCCACATAACCAGCAAGTGAGTTTGTTCCATTTCTCTTGCTTGGATGTGTGCAGATGGATATCAGAAGGATTGTAATAATGATTTTTGGGGATGTACCTATAGTAGCCTTTTCTCTTATGGCTTTTATCCCTTGTGGGATACTTTCTCTTGTTTCTTGGGTAATCCCTTTTATTTTTGTAGAAAGTCTCCTTGAATTCTCTTTTGGCCCTTTTCTTAGACTTTCTCCTTTTGACCAATGGGTCATCTATTGTTAGTCCATATTTGCTGCAGATGGACTTTTTATCTGGTAATCTGGACAATTTTTCTAATGACTTATTCACCTTTGAGCTGGTACAAAGACTGACAAGTGTCTTTGTAATAAGGGAATAAATTTCTCCCCATGTGTAAGACTCAAACGGTAACTGGAAAATGTCTTGCATTCTGATATAATCGACAAACCGAGAGGGTAGAGCAGCAAGATATACCTGCTTCCAGAGCAGATTTTTAGAATCTTTTACTTCATAGATCCGCTGCATCCAATCTCTGTGAAAATCATCATATTGGGACATCTTGTGACATTTGAGGTTCATCAAAATCATCTCATGTTTATTGGCAATTTCTGTTTCACAACCACACCAATGCTCTAGAATCATAGATGTTAGGGCACCAATCATATTATTTGTCACTGTGCCATCTGGGTTATGAATGACATCTCCTTTTCCATCTTTAAGCACTTATGCTTCCATATTTTCAACCAGTTTAATAGAGGATTCAGTTTCCCACCATCTAAGAAGAGTGCCTGTAAAACATTGGATGAGAGTTCTGCAAGCTTCTACCTCTGTTTTTCCCCTGAAACACGTGAGCTTGTATTCAGTATACATAATATCAATCATTTGTCGGATTTGGCCAATGCTCATGTTATCTATATTCCACTCTCTGTGGGAATCAGGAAAGAAAGTATGTGCTTCGGGCATTTTTCCCTTCCCTTCAATGTCAGGAGCAGAATACCTAGAAAATCTATGCTCAAGAGGCTCATAGATTGGAAGAATTTGTGTTTCTGCTTCTGGCTCTTTAAATAAAGAGGCAATAGTTATTTGTTCAGATTCTTCTTCCTTTGAAGAGATTTCTTTGGGGAATAATAGAGGGAATTTCTCTATCATCTTCGAAGAATGTTCAATCTTTATATTTCTCTTTATCAAGAAAGAGTTTGGAACTGGATTTTCTGTTTTTGTGACCTGCATCCTTTCAAATTTTTCATTTAAGCCAGAAAGGAGTGTCTTAGTTGTATCTATATGTCCAACTAAGTTCTCTCCTATTTCTTCAATTTTATTTAATGACTCTCTAGTGTAAGAACGAGTCATGCTGGAATCAAACTGTATACTATTCAAACAAGTATTTACATTATTGAATGAAAACTGTACAACATCAACTTGTTTCTTCACTTCTTCTGCTTTTGCCATATTCATCTCTAGACCTTTTAATGCAGTATTTGTCCAATTTATCTGTTCACTAGCCTTTTGGATCCTACCATCAATCCCTAAGGCATTGTCATCTTTTTGGACTAAAGGAATGGCTTTGGCTGCATTGGACTTTTCTCCTAAGATTATTCCCTTATATGGAGGAAAAGTAGTAGGAGTTTCAACTGTAGACCCATCAATTGCAGTCCATCCATGCTTATCAGGAATACTGCTAGAAGAAGTACCAGTGAAAACATTTATGGGAGCAACTTTGTCTTTCCATGAGTAGAAGGATATCCACTCATTATTGATTTCCATGTAATTTTTCCAATCTGTGGCCAATTCTCTTTCTTGACCTGGGGTGTACCCTTGATCAAATTCATCTGCTTGAGGATTTGTATACAAATCCCAATTCAGCGTTTCTTTCATCCATTTTGCACTGATTTGTGACTTTGGGGTTCCATCCATAAGTGCAAAGAACTTATGCATCTCCATGACTGCAGGTTTCTTACAGTCAGAAGGGATTTGTTTGAATCTGCACTCCGGAATTAGTTCTGACTGTTTAAGTTTTCCCAATCCATACCTAGGCTTTGCCGGCCTCATTAAACAAATCATTTGGGTAAGCCTGGGATCCTCTTCTTCTATTGAGTGGATCATTAGAACATGATCAGTATCAGGCTCAGGCTCATGTGGAAAAGGTATATCAGAACATTTGGGATTTGGGCATGAACTGATAGAGGTGGATGGCGGAGCAATACCAGTGCGAGGATTATGATGCAGATGAACATCTTGTTCGGCCAAACTGAGAAGATTAATAACATTTGTACAATCAGGACATTTTACTTCTAAAGAAGAAAAATTTACAAGCTGAGCTAATTCAAAAAGCTGCGGGTGATGACAAGAAGAAAATGATGATGATGAACACGCGGTATCAACAATGGAAGGATCTCTATAGTATTTGGATAGTTTACAGGTAGCATCTATTCCTTTTCGATCGATGGTTGATCTTCGAGGAAAAGATATGATTGCACTAGAGGCATTTTTTGTGATGTTAGCAGATGTGATATTTGTGGGGATTTGAGGCCTGGAATGATTTACGACCCAATGTTGAGGAAACTCCAGATTTTCCCATTTTATCAACTATTGTTCAACTTTTTGATTCTTTGGGTCAGTTTTGACTACCACACTTGACTTGGAATCCCTACTTTATGGGAGCAACTTTGTCTTTCCATGAGTAGAAGGATATCCACTCATTATTGATTTCCATGTAATTTTTCCAATCTGTGGCCAATTCTCTTTTTTGACCTGGGGTGTACCCTTGATCAAATTCATCTGCTTGAGGATTTGTATACAAATCCCAATTCAGCATTTCTTTCATCCATTTTGCACTGATTTGTGACTTTGGGGTTCCATCCATAAGTGCAAAGAACATATGCATCTCCATGACTGCAGGTTTCTTACAGTCAGAAGGGATCTGTTTGAATCTGCACTCTGGAATCAGTTCTGACTGTTCAAGTTTTCCCAATCCATACCTAAGCTTTGCCGGCCTCATTAAACAAATCATTTGGGTAAGCCTGGGATCCTCTTCTTCTATTGAATGGATCATTAGAACATGATCAGTATCAGGCTCAGGCTCATGTGGAAAAGGTATATCAGAACATTTGGGATTTGGGCATGGACTGATAGAGGTGGATGGCGGAGCAATACCAGTGCGAGGATTATGATGCAGATGAACATCTTGTTCGGCCAAACTGAGAAGATTTATAACATTTGTACAATCAGGACATTTTACTTCTAAAGAAGAAAAATTTACAAGCTGAGCTAATTCAAAAAGCTGCGGGTGATGACAAGAAGAAAATGCTGATGATGAACACGCGGTATCAACAATGGAAGGATCTCTATAGTATTTGGATAGTTTACACGCAGCATCTATTCCTTTTCGATCAATGGTTGATCTTCAAGGAAAAGATATGACTGCACTAGAGGCATTTTCTGTGATGTTGGCAGATGTGATATTGTGGGGATTTGAGGCCTGGAATGATTTACGACCCAATGTTGAGGAAACTCCAGATTTTCCCATTTTATCAACTGTTGTTCAACTTTTTGATTCTTTGGGTCAGTTTTGACTACCACACTTGACTTGGAATCCCTACTGGGAGTATGACGGATTGCTGGCCAAAGAGTGTTGGTATGTCTGAGACAGGCTTTGGTCTGAATGGCTATGTTGTTCCTTTTCTTTTTCATATCAAATCCAGTAGTATGGATTTGCAGTTGTAGGATATCTTTGATGGTCTCATCAAATGTATAAACAGAAAAGTTTGGGTAACAATCAAAGTATACGGGGCCATCAGACAAAGGGGCTACGATCCCACCAATAATAGAATCTGTGTATCTATTGTGCGTTAGATCTCTAACAGTAGCAAGCACAAATGTTTTTAACCCTTTGTGAACTAGAGGGTTAATGCCAACTCTTATGCAACCAAGATGTAGATAATTTGTTTTTAACCTTTTTGCTTCGGCCTGTAAAGCTTGAGGATTTAGCAGAGGAATAGTCTGGATACTATCAGAGTTCTCCTGAACTTGGCTAATAGACTCTTTAATAGTAATTCTAGTGGCAGCAATTAAATGAAAAGGGGCTAAGTCAATATAGACTTCAGAGGGTGAAATATCTGGTAGAGCCCATCTCGCAGAAGGCTGAGATTCTTGGTAATTAACTTCAGCAGAATTTAAAGTTTTGTTTGAGTTATTTTCAAACATTTCCCTAAGAGGATTTTCTTCTGAAGGTGAATCTTCTTCAAGCTCTCGGAATGAGATAGGTTTTCTGAATGAATCCATTCTTAAAGACTAAGATAGATCTGAGTACCAACCTTTAGAACCAGACGTTACTGGCTCTGATACCAATTTTCAGCAGGGGCTCTTGTCACGAGCTTGCTCTTTCTCTGTGTCTCTCGATTTTCAGCAGGGGCTCCTGTCACGAGCTTGCTCTTTCTCGGTGTCTCTCGGTATTTCTCTGATAGCCAACTCCTGGTGAACCAGTGGTGAACCTACTAAGATCTTTCACGTTCTGGCGACTTTCACAACGGCATCCACGCCTTAAATAGTCTTGACGTCCCTTCGATCCTTTGGCGAACTTCCTGCGAACTTCGGACGAAAGCACAGAGAATACTTCTACCACAGCGGACTCATGATTTTTGCACAATAGTACTCAATGACAAAATAACATACTCATCTTATTTCAGAATGGAGAAAATCTTACAGAATTCTCTCAGAGCTTTTACAGAGATTGATTCTATACAGAAACAGACTATTCTTGCTTTTACCGGACTCTTCACAGCTTAATCATAAGCAAGTTACTACCGGATGCTTCTGGCAAGATATAGGCTCTATCTTTGAATCAGACTTAACACCCAAAACTTGACTCTTCTAATGGTTCGGCCACTTTAGGTTCTTACCAGTGCCGAGCACACTGGTGCGGCTTCTCGAACCAACTAAGGACTTTGAGTGATTACTCGTGTTGCAAGCAAATCGAACTGAATGTTCGCAGATGCAGAGCAGGAGAACACTCGACTCAAACACACACACACACACTAGACTCCCTAAAATCCGATGCCCAACAAATGAGCCTTACCCTCCTTATATAGCAAAAGAAAGGGGGGACAAACATTACTGTTGGTCGGACTGAAAGGACTTCAGGAATCATTTCTTTTCCAGTCTTTATCAAAGCGACGTCCGCACAAATATTTGGACCAAACCGGATAATTGATTTCGGGTAACGCATGTGATATAGTCTGTAAAGTAGATTCTTGTACTTAAAGTGAGACAGACTCATGACTATTTACACAGTGGATACTTTTTGAAAGAAAATCCCACGAGAAAAGACTTAGAGGAAAATATTTACACTGTGGAGACTTTTGAACAGTAAAGCCCACGGGAACACTGATCACAATTAAGCCCTTGTGATTGGTACATATTCAGAATACAGTCAAGTCAGGGAATCTATCCCTTTTGTAAAGTAGATCATCACATGCCTTAGTATATATCCTCCGCACTATCATAGGTTTACCCAATATGACTTGGTGCTGAACTTTAGTTAAGACATACCACCCTAAATGATTTATCATATATTCTTGGAGAGAATAATTTATCATGTGAAAAGGGTCCCATTCCTTGACTGTCATTTCTCTAACTGTGCTATAGATGCGATGAAAGAAATCTCCAATGTTATAATCAAAGCATTTTTGACAGTGCCTTCTTTGGTATCCTTCATGGTATACTGGGTCCATGGCTATTCTGTTGACTCCATAATCTGTCCACCAGTTCTAAAACCATTCGCATTGAAGATTATTCTGAGAGGCTGCCATTGTGCTGAACTTCAGCTTGGTGTAATGAGTATCTGTCTTATCATCAACATTCATGAAATCCCACCATAATTTTTTGTAATCTGAAAAATCATAGACCGTGTCACGGAATATTATTTTGGGGTCATTTCTGGGCCATCTTGCACATGGTCGAACTTGAGGATGATTAATCCATAGGTCCCTGGTATGATAGATACAATAATAGGCTTCATAGATTCTTGTGCTGCCATCTCCATGGTGTCCAATCCGTCCAATGTCATGAAAATTTGATTCTAAGGATTCTCTTGCAGTTCTGGCATCTGCTTTTGCTTTGGTATACATCATGTCATGGATCCATTTTCTACCTTTCGGGTATACTTTTCTTTTAGGCACATAATGTTGCAGATCAGTATGAGGCTGCAAGTTGGCATCAAGGACTTTTGTATTCCGTAGTTGCCATGTTGGTCTCCAGTTGTTTCTGTATGTGTCCCAATCTTGATTATCCGGAATAGTCCTCAAAACTTCACATTTCTGATTCTGATCCCATTCAGTAACAATCATCATGACTTGTGCACTATTTTCAAGATATTCTCTGCTGAGAAAATCGGGGAGACAATTTTCTTCGCCTTTGATGTGTTCAACAGAGAAATCAAAATTTGCAAATAATGCTTGCCATCTGGCAAATTTTGCTTCTTCTGGTTTCTTAATATTTTTGGAAAAAACTTTCTTCATTGCTGACGCATCTGTACGAAGGAGAAATGGTTTATTTATGAGATATACTGCAAATTTGCTGATGCAATTCCATGCGCCTTTTACCTCTCTTTCAATAACAGAGTATTTTTGTTCTGTTGGGTTCCAAACCCCAGAGGCAAATTGCACCACTTGTTCTTCTTCACCCATTTTTTGCTTCAGAATGCCACCCCATCCTATATCACTGACATCAGATTCAACGATATTATAAGCCTCATCATCTGCTATATATAATATAGGCAAAGATTTTACCTTTGCTTTGATTTGTTGTACTACTCTGGTGTGGACTTCTGACCATGGAGGAGGATTTTTGCCAGTCCTTTTATTGAGTACTTTTCTATCAATGGCACAGTCTTGATAAAAGCTACTCACATAATTTAAGCAACCAAGGAACCTCTGCAACTGTGTCTTATCCTTTAAGACATCTGGGAATTTATCTGCAAATTCAATGGCATGTTGTTGTAAAGAGATTTGTCCATTTGAAATCTGGTGGCCTAAAAACTTTATAGAAGTTTGGAATAATTCCATCTTCTTTTTACTGAGCACAAGACCATTTTTCTGGACCAACTTCATGAAAATATTTACATGTCTGAAGTGGTCGTCAAGATTTTTAGAAAAGATTAAAACATCATCAATATATACAAGTAACCAGTCAAAATATGGTTTGAAAATATCATCCATAACCTTCTGAAATTTTGAAGGAGCATTTTTGAGGCCAAAGGGCATGACATTCCATTCGTAATGCCCTGCAGGGATACTAAAAGCAGTTTTGAACTTATCTTCTTCATCAACAGCAACCTGCCAAAAACCTGCCTTTAAATCAAATTTTGAAAATATTTTTGCTCCTGCAATTCTTTTGATTAGATCTCCTTTATGAGGGATAGGATAAGTATCATCAACCAAGAATAAATTTAGAGGCTTGTAATTTATCACAAGTCTGGGGATACCTCTAATTTGTTCGGCCCTCTTATTTACATAAAATCCATAGCAGTTCCAGGGGCTAGTAGATTCTCTGATCAACCCTCTGTTAAGCAACTGCTGTATTTCTTGCTAACATAATTCTCTGTATTCTTGGCTCATGGGAATCGCTCTGCTTTTACAGGGCTTTCCTTTGTACCCTTCCTTATATGGTAATTTGATAGTATGTTGCTTTCTATGCCAGAAAGGATTAGGTTCTTCTGAGCAACACTTTTCTGCCAATTTTTCTTTTAATTCTAGAATCCTTGTTTTGATCTGTGGTAGTTTCAGTTGTTCTTCGACTCGTAGCTTGCCTTTTAGATCTTTGAGATCTGATAACAGGGATTCTGCTTTATCCAATTTCTGCATAGCCTGAACCATTGTGGATACTCTTGGAGTTGAAACATAAGGGAGCTCAATCCTTTTTCTTGTACCTTTAGATGTGGGTACAGAAATGAAATAACCAGCTCTACTCCCTTTTAATCTTGCTGAACCATGAGGTTCTACTGCAGCTAAAAAAATATTTCCTAATATATAATCAACAGGAATATCTGCTATGACAAACTTCATATATACACAATGAGTATCAAAACATAATGAAGGTCTAGGAATTTCATATTTAAGCTTCTTGTTCCCTAGGCCTACAACTTCTCTTTTCAATATTTTGCTGGAACATTTCTGATATTGAGAATATTTATATCGACACCAGAATCCAACAATGCAGTCATGTAAAATACTTGACCTTGGATACAGATTTTTACCTTGACATGATGTTGTTGGTATGTGATGGTAAATAGTCTCATATCCTGAAAGCCAAAATGTGGGTCTGATCTTCCTTCTGCAATTTCAATCTCTCTGTTATGTGCTTCTGTATTCCAGGATTCTTCTTCTTTAATCTCCTTTCCTTTCTTTATTTCTGCAATCTGTGCTTTGATGGCGGAGATCTCTGTTTTGAGCTGGTGAATTTCACCACTCACTTCTCCCAAAGTTAGGGATCTTACTTTTCCTGGTTTCTGGTGATGCCTTTGAAAAGATTTGGTGTTTCTTTCATATGATGCATCAATAAATAAAGGTTTCTTACCTGATTCTTTTGAAGCTTTTGATTTAAGCTGATCTGTGAATGCTTCTATCAGGCGGTCCTTCATTGCTCCTTCCTACATTGTCCTGATATGAGCTAAAATCTTCATTTCAGCTTCTTCTTCAGCAGATGCCATTAGGACTTTTTCTTTGGGAGCCTTTGGTCTTTCTTCTTCTTGACTGGAGCTGTACGAAATTTCAGAATCATCTTCACAAAATATATGGCATGCGCATTCATCTAAGTTAGAACATGAACATTCTGAAGATTCAGAATCAGTATATTGCCCTATGTTAACTTGGAATTCTTCTTCTGTACTACTAAAAGAATCAAGAGATGAATCTTCTAGTTGATGCTGTTGAGTTGCAATGTGAAGATTTGGGCATTTTTCTGTAACATGATTCTTTGATTTACATCTTAAACAGAAAAATGGACTTGAATGTTCTTTTTTGACCTGTTTATCTTTTTGTGCATAAACAGCTGTCTTTTTCCCTCTGTTGAGTTTTGATTCTTCTCCTTGGGGGCATCTTGAGGCTGTATGCCCCGTCTGGCCACATAACCAGCAAGTGAGTTTGTTCCATTTCTCTTGCTTGGATGTGTGCAGATGGATATCAGAAGGATTGTAATAATGAGTTTTGGGGATGTACCTATAGTAGCCTTTTCTCTTATGGCTTTTATCCCTTGTGGGATACTTTCTCTTGTTTCTTGGGTAATCCCTTTTATTTTTGTAGAAAGTCTCCTTGAATTCTCTTTTGGCTCTTTTCTTAGACTTTCTCTTTTTGACCAATGGGTCATCTATGGTTACTCCATATTTGCTGCAGATGGACTTTTTATCTAGTAATCTGGACAATTTTTCTAATGACTTATTCACCTTTGAGCTGGTACAAAGACTGACAAGTGTTTTTGTAATAAGGGAATAAATTTCTCCCCATGTGTAAGACTCAAAAGGTAACTGGAAAATGTCTTGCATTCTGATATAATCGACAAACCAAGAGGGTAGAGTAGCAAGATATACCTGCTTCCAGAGCATATTTTTAGAATCTTTTACTTCATAGATCCGCTGCATCCAATCTTTGTGAAAATCATCATACTGGGACATCTTGTGACATTTGAGGTTCATCAAAATGACCTCATGTTTATTGGAAATTTCTATTTCACAACCACACCAATGCTCTAGAATCATAGATGTTAGGGCACCAATCATATTATTTGTCACTGTTCCATTTGGGTTATGAATGACATCTCCTTTTTCATCTTTAAGCACTTCTGCTTCCATATTTTCAACCAGTTTAGGAGAGGATTCAGTTTCCCACCATCTAAGAAGTGTGTCTGTAAAACATTGGATGAGAGTTCTGCAAGCTTCTACCTCTGTTTTTCCCCTAAGACACATGAGCTTGTATTCAGTATACATAATATCAATCATTTGTCGGATTTGGCCAATGCTCATGTTATCTATATTCCACTCTCCGTGGGAATCAGGAAAGAAAGTATGTGCTTCGGGCATTTTTCCCTTCCCTTCAATGTCAGGAGCAGAATACCTAGAAGATCTATGCTCAAGAGGCTCATAGATTGGAAGAATTTCTGTTTCTGCTTCTGGCTCTTTAAATAAAGAGGCAATAGTTATTTGTTCAGATTCTTCTTCCTTTGAAGAGATTTCTTTGGGGAATAATAGAGGGAATTTCTCTATCATCTTCGAAGAATGTTCAATCTTTATATTTCTCTTTATCAAGAAAGAGTTTGGAACTGGCTTTTCTGTTTTTGTGACCTGCATCCTTTCAAATTTTTCATTTAAGCCAGAAAGGAGTGTCTTAGTTGTATCTATATGTCCAACTAAGTTCTCTCCTATTTCTTCAATTTTATTTAATGACTCTCTAGTGTAAGAACGAGTCATGCTGGAATCAAACTGTATACTATTCAAACAAGTATTTACATTATTGAATGAAGACTGTACAACATCAACTTGTTTCTTCACTTCTTCTGCTTTTGCCATATTCATCTCTAGATCTTTTAATGCAGTATTTGTCCAATTTATTTGTTCACTAGCCTTTTGGATCCTACCATCAATCCCTAAGGCGTTGTCATCTTTTTGGACTAAGGGAATGGCTTTGGCTGCATTGGACTTTTCTCCTAAGATTATTCCCTTATATGGAGGAAAAGTAGTAGGAGTTTCAACTGTAGACCCATCAATTGCAGTCCATCCATGCTTATCAGGAATACTGCTACAAGAAGTACCAGTGAAAACATTTATGGGAGCAACTTTGTCTTTCCATGAGTAGAAGGATATCCACTCATTATTGATTTCCATGTAATTTTTCCAATCTGTGGCCAATTCTCTTTTTTGACCTGGGGTGTACCCTTGATCAAATTCATCTGCTTGAGGATTTGTATACAAATCCCAATTCAGCATTTCTTTCATCCATTTTGCATTGATTTGTGACTTTGGGGTTCCATCCATAAGTGCAAAGAACTTATGCATCTCCATGACTGCAGGTTTCTTACAGTCAGAAGGGATCTGTTTGAATCTGCACTCTGGAATCAGTTCTGACTGTTCAAGTTTTCCCAATCCATACCTAGGCTTTGCCAGCCTCATTAAACAAATCATTTGGGTAAGCCTGGGATCCTCTTCCTCTATTGAATGGATCATTATAACATGATCAGTATCAGGCTCATGCTCATGTTGAAAGGGTATATCAGAACATTTGGGATTTGGGCATGAACTGATAGAGGTGGATGGCGGAGCAATACCAGTGCGAGGATTATGATGCAGATGAACATGTTGTTCGGCCAAACTGAGAAGATTTATAACATTTGTACAATCAGGACATTTTACTTCTAAAGAAGAAAAATTTACAAGCTTAGCTAATTCAAAAAGCTGCGGGTGATGACAAGAAGAAAATGATGATGATGAACACGCGGTATCAACAATGGAAGGATCTCTATAGTATTTGGATAGTTTATAGGCAGCATCTATTCCTTTTCGATCAATGGTTGATCTTCAAGGAAAAGATATGACTGCACTAGAGGCATTTTCTGTGATGTTGGCAGATGTGATATTGTGGGGATTTGAGGCCTGGAATGATTTACGACCCAATGTTGAGGAAACTCCAGATTTTCCCATTTTATCAACTGTTGTTCAACTTTTTGATTCTTTGGGTCAGTTTTGACTACCACACTTGACTTGGAATCCCTACTGGGAGTATGACGGATTGCTGGCCAAAGAGTGTTGGTATGTCTGAGACAGGCTTTGGTCTGAATGGCTATGTTGTTCCTTTTCTTTTTCATATCAAATCCAGTAGTATGGATTTGCAGCTGTAGGATATCTTTGATGGTCTCATCAAATGTATAAACAGAAAAGTTTGGGTAACAATCAAAGTATACGGGGCCATCAGACAAAGGGGCTACGATCCCACCAATAATAGAATCTGTGTATCTATTGTGCGTTAGATCTCTAACAGTAGCAAGCACAAATTTTTTTAACCCTTTGTGAACTAGAGGGTTAATGCCAACTCTTATGCAACCAAGATGTAGATAATTTGTTTTTAACCTTTTTGCTTCGGCCTGTAAAGCTTGAGGATTTAGCAGAGGAATAGTCTGGATACTATCAGAGTTCTCCTGAACTTGGCTAATAGACTCTTTAATAGTAATTCTAGTGGCAGCAATTAAATGAAAAGGGGCTAAGTCACTATAGACTTCACAGGGTGAAATATCTGGTAGAGCCCATCTCGCAGAAGGCTGAGATTCTTGGTAATTAACTTCAGCAGAATTTAAAGTTTTGTTTGAGTTATTTTCAAACATTTCCCTAAGAGGATTTTCTTCTGAAGGTGAATCTTCTTCAAGCTCTCGGAATGAGATAGATTTTCTGAATGAATCCATTCTTAAAGACTAAGATAGATCTGAGTACCAACCTTTAGAACCAGACGTTACTGGCTTCGATACCAATTTTCAGCAGGGGCTCCTGTCACGAGCTTGCTCTTTCTCTGTGTCTCTCGTAGAAAGGAGCATAAATTAAATGCATACAAGGGAGCATAAATTATTTTCAATATCTACTTCTTTTGCAATAAGATTTTTGGGCCGTAGGATTCTCAATTTAGGTATTGACGCATATGTGTACCTCCTAATCTGTGGACAAGTATGGTTATAAAGTCCTCTTTTGTAAGAAGATTTGAGACAAATCATTCAGCCTGGGATAATGAGATGTCAAATAATCCCGCCGCATGAGAACTTTCCCTTTTGCCTAAAATAAATAAAGGAGATGCAACACTTACCAAGGTCTAGAATAAGAAAATACCCTGACTACCTTGAATGTTATAATCAAGTTGCTAATCTCGATGCCTTGTTTTGATTAAATTTTATAAATTTGGTTATGAAGATCAAGTTGCTAAGCTCGATGCCTTGTTTTGATTAAATTTTATAAATTTGGTTATGAAGATTCTCCGGAGTTTGATTCCCCAAATTTGTGCAATGTCCGCATATACCAAAATTTATGTGTATGCCTTAACAGCGGCACATACTGATGCCATTGGAACACTAAAACCGAGGGTAGGTTGCGCCATTGAAATCTGTCTGGGCCTTTTAGTAAATTATAGGTTACGAGGGTAAAACCTATCGGGGCCCCTCAATACATTATTTACCTTACTTCAAGTGTTTGCCACGTGTATAAATATTCATCTATAAATTTCTCTTAATTATTAATTTAAAGAGAAAACTTTGAAAAATAGTTCTGAAAATATTAATCACTATTAATGCTACGCTTAGTATTAGTATTATGATAATTATAACTTTGTAATATCTCTTACTATAATGGATGCGAAATTATAGATTCCATGCCTATCAAATTTTATGATTTCTAAATTTAAAGTGAAAGTTAACGAACCACACCTTAAATTATTTAATCTAAAGAAATAAAAATAAATAGAAATAAAATAAAAAGCGTAATTATAATAAAGTTAATTTACATTTTCAATTACTAAATAGAATATGCATTTAATTATTTAATATAGAAAAATTTATAAGTAAAATTATACACTATTTCAATTTTAATTTCAATTATGGAGATGACTTATAATAATAAAAAA
>APFE030494161.1:435471-505730 GCA_000404065.3 Pinus taeda | reverse complement strand
ATCTACAGCTGAAGCAGAATATGTTGCTGCCGCATCTTGCTGCACTCAACTCCTTTGGATGATACAGACCTTGCAGGATTTTTCAAATCGATTGTACTCAACCTGTCTCCATCTTATGTGATAACACAAGTGCAATCAGCATTTCAAAGAATCCAGTCATGCATTCGAAGACAAAGCATATACCGATCAAATATCATTTTCTTCGGAAACAAGTTCTTGAACAAAAGGTCAAGTTGGAGTATGTTCCTTCTAAGGAACAAGTTGCTGATATTCTCACCAAACCATTGCCCAGGGAGGCCTTTGAATACCTCAGGCACAAGCTGGGGGTTGTTGATGCATCATCATGTTGAATCTCTTTTGATGGTTGTTCGTACAAGTTCAGGGGGAGCATATAATGCATTGTTAGCATTATGGAGGATGTGAGAAGGAGATCTTGGAAGTAGCTGCAATATGTCTCTATCTCTTTCATGGTCAATTATGGTTCTTCTTTACAGATCTGGGGGAGCATCTTCTTAGGGGGGGCATCACCCTTTGCTCTTGATGTCAAAGGGGGAGAATGAAGCTGAAGCTTTTGAGGTTTTGAGGTTGCCATCAAGTCCAAAGGGGGAGATTGTTGGCATTATGGGATTGTTGGCATTATGGTTCTGGTATGATGTTTCAGATGTTGTATTTGATGGCAACACCCATGGCATGGCTCTCATTTTGATAAAAATAAAGAAGTACGCAGGAGAACATTTCAGGAGGTGCGTACCCGCAGGCATGCCATGCAGGGACCGCGTCCTAATACGCGGATTACCCATCCATGAGGTGCATACCCCAGTGCACACATTCCAAGGCAGTTAAGCGCCCACACGTGGGGTTTCTCATGGTATTTAGCCAACAGTATTGGGTTATCATGGTTTTGGTCCATGGTATTGTTTATTTTATTATTTTTATTGAGCCCCATGATCCTTGATTTGAGGAAGAACTAGCCTATATAAAGCAAAGGAGATCATTTGGCTTGAGCATCTTTTGAGTGATTGAATATCTTAAGATCTGATTTATTGGGTTCTCGGTTTAAATCGCTTGATCTATAAAGGAGAAGTTAGAAGCGAATCTGTGAAGGGCATCTCTTGAGTGCAAGTTCAGATCTGAGCATCTGACTATATTTCAGCCCTAATCAGAGGTACGCAGAAGCAGTGAAGGTTCAGTGCGTGGGTACGCAGGGGCGTCGAAGAAAAGGTGCGGGTATATGTAGAGGCGTCGAAGAGACAGTGCGAGGGTACGCAGAGGTGACGAAGGATCAGTGCGTGGATACGCAGGAAAGCTGTGATTCAGGTGCGTTTCTTCTGTAACAGCACGCAGTGCGTTTATTCGTTTCAGTGCGTACCTGCTGTTAAGGTACGCGGCGCGATAGTTCTTTTGGGTGCGTGCTTATCTTACAGTACGCGGCGCGATAGTGCTTTTGGGTGCGTACTGTACGCAGATCAGAAAAAAGGGCAGTGCGTGGTCACGCAGCACAGCAGAAGGAGCTCTGCGGCTGTACGCAGGGAATCAAAGGGTGAAGTGCGTAGCGACGCAGGACTGTGACAAAGAAAATGCGTATCTGTTCTAAGATCTTCTGTTGGTTGAATTTTTCTGTTGATAAGGTGTTCTGGGTTATGTTATGTTATTGTTGATCTAGTTATTACAGTTGACTGTATAATTTACATGTACTTTGATGTTTATGGATCTAGTTTGAAAATTTATGAAAAGTGGTCCTTGAAAGAAAAGAAGTAGGGGTTGTAGCTCCCTTCCAGGAGAGACTGGAAAACGAGAGAGAGTTGTAGCTCTCTGCAGGTTGCAGCCTGCGTACTGGTAAAGGACTGCACCAGTACAATACCATTGAAAAAGGAGTTTCTAATTTGAAAGAAGATAGAGACATATTGCAGCAGGTGGTTTTCACCCACATTGGGTTTCCACCTTATATCTGGTGTTCTCTGATGTGACTGTCTGTTTTTCTTGTTCATGCTCATTGTTTTATGGTACTGATATGCAAAAATAATTCAAAGTATAAATAAGGAAGAATTGTTAAAAGGACTAGATAATACTGATTCACCCCCCCTCTCAGTATTATTTTCAACAAAAACCATTACTCCAGTGTACACATTCCCACATGCAACCAACAATATGCATAAGCAATTCCAAACCAACTAAAAATATGCATAACCACATGTAGTCAAACATAATCGATCAGTTCTTGTAATCAACCTACAAGACTGATGCATGTAATCAAAATATTAAAAAATGTAACCTAACATACAAGGATATAAGTAGGTACCATGAAATCAACTTGTAAGCAACATATAATCTGTACACATTCAGTCACATGCTCATTTCAAATACATTTCATGAAATCAATAACAAATTATCCATGATAACCATACTATAACCCTAATTCAGCATAAATCAATTGCAATAAGTATATAAGTGTAAGAGACACACATGCAATTGACATGCATGCATGACCAACACATAACCCATCCAGTCCAAGGGGTGAACCATGCCCTGATACCACTTTGTAACACCTCCTCCCACATCTACCCAAGCAACTGTCTAGCTAGGGTAAACATGTGATGAGAGGCCACTATGATATGATTCGACCTTGTAAGTCACCTTAAGGAAGTGGAACCGATGGAAACACACCATAACAACATCCAACATCATCAACATAACCATCATAGGACAAGTCAGCCACTCAGACAAGCTGCCCCTGGGTACCACTACTATTTTAGGTCTCTTGGACCATAGTCTCTCTCATGCTATGGGCAAGGGAACGACCAACAACCCAAAGTTTCTCTCACAGGCCTGCCTTCCAGTGACTATGGACCAAAATTGTTAGTGTTGTGCCAATGACTCTGAGATTTGAGCCACTTTTTCAGGCCCAGAGCCTAGGGTATTTCCAAGAATTAATCCATATCTTCAAATTAGTAAAATAACATGGAAACGAAAGTACTAAAACAAATACTTGTTCAAGACCTTGACCGGATCCCTACTAGCCATGACAGATTTGTCAAACATAGCATTGACATGTAACCTACAGGTGTAAACAACAAAATTAAGTGTAGGGAACTCATACTTATTTGAGAATCGCTATGAACCATTGTTCCCTCATGCCATTTTCTACATTATCATCTATTATGCCATAGACCATTATCCATTCACATACAAGTAAAAACATGTTGAAAGCCATACATAATTGTTGTCATAAAATGTGCATATAACTAGCATAATAGGAATAGAAATACCATAAACATATCAACCATCAAATCCATAAATACATCAGTACCTTTACACATGAAAATCAAGGGAATGGATTTCTCATTAATGAATGCAATGAACCAACCGGAGATGGGACTACCACAATCCACCCGACCATAGAATGGCTAAGCCAAATCTTTCTTCAGCCATTCACCCCTGTTCCATATTACAAGCATGAATGTGGGATCTCATAAAACACATCAATCAAATCTCATCCAGGGCTTCTAGAGGCTATCCACCTCAACCCATCAAATAGTGATTCCACCTCACGGTTAGACAACACAAAACCATCATTAGATCGATATCTATCGAAGCCTTCTAGGGCTCCAGATCGTTTGTCCAACCAAGGCTCCAGGACTAGTAACTCAACCCACAAATTTTACTAGGCTCTAAATCATTTGTCCAACCAAGGCTTGAGGACTAGTAACTCAACCCACCAAGGGCTCCAGAGCGTTTTTCCAATCAAGGCTCTAGGACTAGTAACTCAACCCAAGTTGGTACAGGGCTCTAGAGCGTTTGTCCAACCAAGGCTTCAGGACTAGTAACTCAACCCAAGTTAAGGAAACATGAGAACCAAACAAAAACAAGCAATGAAAGTAAACCCACAATCAACCTGGCTATCCAAGAAATGGAAAATCTAGGAAATCCACTGTCGATCCAGGTAATCCTCCATGCCAATGAAAAATCACAACCAAGAAACCACATGCATATGCCATGCATGCAAAAACTAGTGAAGAATTCATACATGCAACTCGGTACCTACAAGAAAATCTGATGTAGTTGCTGATGTCGATGCCTTCTTGTGCTTTCCTAATCTTCCTTTTCCTTCTTACTCCAATAATCCAAGTATGCCACACCCACCGACAATTCTCTAAGATAACTTTAAGTCTCCAAGAGTATGAGAGAGAGAGAGAGAAAATGAGAGAGATCCAATACTGAACTGACAAAAGGTTACCAACTAATTCTCAGAAGCCTTTTTATGAATGAGGCCTCTATTTTCTTCATTTTTCATTATTTCCTTCATTTTCCTCCTCACATGCAACCTGTGACCTTTCACCTCCTTTTTCTCATAATTTCCATTATTTTCATAAATAAATGTGCCAAAATACATTTTAATGCCTTAGCCATTGCCTTTTCCAATTTCCTTAGCCATAAACAACCAAATGAACACCCCCTAGGATGTATTGCCCAACATTTAGCTTGGAATAAGTATCCTAGTCATCCGTGGTTATTGTTTTTAACATTTATTACATGGAATTTTCACTAGGGTTGTTACAGAAATTATTTGTATATTTGCAATTGCGCATGAAGTTTTAATCAAAATCACAAGACACAAACCTACTCTACTTCTTTGTGGAAAGTAAGTCATAATATAGAACACAAATCTTAAACATGCAATAATAAATAACGCACATGCACACAACTTTTTGCTGGGAAAGAAAATTGGTAAAAACCCCAATTCATGCTTGCATTAATATGGTGAATAAAGATGTATTACAATTTATTTTTTCAACTCATCACACCTTGGAAGTGAATAACCTATCTCTCTTCTCACTGAGAAGCTCTGAACCAAAATTAGTCAAATTATTCCTCTGCTTGAGCCACTATTTCCTTGCACAATTCCTTGTGAAATTAGGCACCTATTAAATATAAATTTCTCCAAAACGGGTTATGCAATTCCTTAGGTTGATCATCAAGTTGCATGCAATACCTTGTACACTCTGAAATGGTTTGCAATTTATGTTACACTACGTTATAATCTCTACCTCAATTGGGTAACTCAAATTCTCTGCATGCATTAGCTATTTGTTGTTGATTGATCAGTCAATTGGATGATCACCAAGTTATACTTAAGTTATTTTACATAACTAACCTTCCACTAGTTCCTCCAACAATTAGAACTGGTTTAACTGAACACAATTGAATATAGCTGAATTATATTGTTGCAAATTATAAATCACTCATGTTTAGTGAACTCAAGCCCTTCAACTTGAATTAACTGAGTGAAAAGTGCCATGTCACCTTAGTTAACTACCTCCAATATTTCTGCTGATGTGGAAATTCGAATTTTCTCTATTTTGACGAAGGCAAAGTCAAACTAAGATTTTATTGCTACATTTTCAACACTCCAACCACATTACAAAGCAATCAAAAAATTGGAGACATTACATTCCTCCTCAAAATTTCTTGTCCTCAATTAATGCCATAATAAGATGGCATAGTACTGAACTAATACCAAGATCCCAAATATGCCAGTGAGTCAATCCATGCCATTGTACTACCCTAAGTTGAATGCATACCTTGATACCAGGGTCCAAAACCATCCTAATCAATGTGAATCATCCCTCACTCCTCTGTCTGACAAGGTATATGCACCAAAGGTCCTCTATACACCACTAATAAGTAACACATCTCGATAATCGAAAACCTTGATCAAATCCTCAAGAACCTTCCACTCTTTGAAACAGATCCTATGTACCTAAAAAGTGAGCTCCTAAAGATATAGTACAACCCCTATAGAAAAGGATACCCATTCGCATGATCTAACCATGACCTCCTCTTGCTAATAATATTTCAATACTAGAGAGGCGACCCTCCCATGTTATCAATGAGTCACTAAGGAGAGAAATTATCTTTGTAAAGCTGAAGTCAAATGGAATACCTGAGTGATTTTCCCCTGTAAATACCATCTAATCCCTAAAAATAGCTGAAATTCTAAGCCCTGTAACCCTAGGGTCCCACCAAAATCTCTAAGAGAAACCACCATGTGGACACTATGCCACACTGATCATGATTGTTTGTCTACTATGCCCATATCAAATCAACCTCTCCTATAACTCCTAGCCATAACACTGGTAAGGGCTAAATCCATGCCTATGGAGTCCATCCTGCCAAATTATCTTAGTGATGTCAGAGCCTACCAATCCATGGCTAGCATCAATCCTGAAAAAAAAGAAGGAAAATTTTCCTCGCCTTATGGTGTTAACCCAAGAATGAACTAGATCACTTTCTATCATAATCCTTCTCATCAATAATTGGAGCGATCCATCAATTGATTGGATCCCTGGATCCCATAGCTAAATAAGAATGTGTGTATTTTTAGTGTGAACACGTATTTTTAGATAAGACGAAATAAGGAATGAAGTTCAAATTCATATAATAGAGTGACTTTGAAAGTAACATGCAAGGAAAGAATGAGATGATGAATATTTTAGTATTGAATATTAAGGGAATCACTTCCTAATTAGCAAGGTAGGGGTCCATGGGGTGTTTAACATTTGAAAAGATTTTTAATCACTCATCATCAATTTAAATGTTGAACGTTGATTTTTTGTTTTTGTGTTTTTGGTTTTTAGATATATGAATGGATTTGGAAGAACTGAAACAATAACTAACTATTTCTTTAGTTTTATTTGTGCTTGAGAATCCGAATTTTGTGTTCTTACAACTTATTTTTAGAAGCTTTGATGTGTTGGAAAAATCCAGGGAAATATTTAAAAAATGGCTAGGGAAAACTATGTTGAAGCATGAACAAAAGGTTTGGAGCTTGATGCTTCCCACAAGAAGCATCAAACAAATAATTGAATTTTATGTGCTTACAAATTATTTTTAGAAGCATTGATGTGTTGTAAAACTCCATGGAAATATTTAGAAAATGGCTAAGGAAAAACTATGTGGAAGCATGGACAAAAGGTTGAGAGCTTGATGCTTCCCACAAGAAGAATCAAACAAAAAACTAAGTTGAAAGGCATGTTGGAGAATCAAGTAGGGAAACTATTAAAAAAATTCTCCCATCCTTAATAATTTCTTGTGAACCTTTTGTTAGCTTCTTATTATTATTTATTATATTATTTTCATCAAACAATTATCAATAGCATAACCGATGAAGATCATAAAAGACAATGAACACAAAATATATGCTCCAAGCTAGGGAAAAACCCCTCCAAAAGGGAAAACCTAGATAGAATCTATTCTCTTCTTATAGAATCAGATCAAGTGAGAAACCCAAGACAAACTTCAAGACATAGACCTCCTCCAAGCTCCAAGTCAACCCTCCAATTTTGCTTCCAAACAAGTCAAAGAGCAACCAAGTCAACAAAGGTCAAACCTCCTCCAATATTCTTCAAATCAGAGTTTCGCCCCTCTACCTTAGTTTTGAAATTCAGACCTACAATTTCAGCCCCCATCAAACTGAAAAAACCCTAGCTTTCTTGCATGTGTGAGCATAAATGTGTAGAAAAGTAAATTTTTTGGTTTCTTCTTGAGATTCTTCTTTTTCCTTGACCTTCCTTCTTATTCTTATTGCCTCTTGTTGTAGATCGAAATTGATTGTTATTTGTGTTAACGAGGTCAAATTTCCTTCTATATATATGCTTCTCATGAGGTTGAATAATCCTCTTCTAGGACGACTTTATCTGGCAGGGCCGACTTGGTATTGGAGGTTATAAACAACTTTCTAGACATATAAAATATCATCTTTTACATGTTACAACTTTCCCAAATGGGTCTTATACAAATGATAACAACTCTCTTGACTCATGACAAACATTCTTTTGACTTGACAAACCCTAGAAGCATAAAATATATGCTTCATATAATTGACCAATCAAATGGAGCATGAAATCCATGCTTGAAAATCATATTTTTATTTCTTATTTTTCTTGTTACATAAGATATACATAATGACACGGGTACAGTTAAAATTATGAAGATCGAAACTAATTACATTTTCCAACACTCCCTCTTAATTAGGCGGGAATTTTTAATTGTACAACTGGTACAATGATATTCTCAAACTATTAAGTTCTCATAAGAAGAGTCATATTGATAAGCCATATTTTAATAATCAACATCATAACCAACATTGTCAACATACCAAGGCATTCACTAACAAGCTCTATTTTTATGAGAGCATAATGCTTGGAGGCTTTAGGTGAGACACCACACTACCTCTTAAGTCACATACTTCATCCATATGTTCACTAGGTATGTACTTTTAGGACTATTCTTATCTTGGATTACTAATCCTCAGATAATATTAGTCCTCTTTGACCATTCTTGTCTTCGATACCTTGTCCAATCCTCAAAGAGTGTTGATCCATTATATTATTTCCTATCTTGGATTATCTATTCTCAAGAGTTTCGATCCCATATGCTTATCCAATCCTCCATTCTCCCTCCTAGTTACTTCATTAGACTTACACCTGTTAGTCCATGTTTAATGCACGACACATGGAGAATATGATGTCTAACATTACTCCCTCTCTAATAGAAAGGATATCCTCATTCCCTCTTGAACAAGGAATAAATCCTTGTTACTTCTTACATATTTGAGGATATTTCTTAATCCCTCTCAAGCATAGAGGAAATTCCTTACTTCCTTTCAATTGGGAAGTCATAACCACAAGCTCTTTAACTTGTTTTCATCAATACATTAGCTACTAGTTCTTCATGGAGATCTTCAAGTAGTAACTACATGGCTCCTCCCCACCTTTGCATCTCATCATATTGAGCTTTTGTAATGGAGCCAAACTTTCTTTAGTCTGTGACAGTGTTTAGGCCATCAACCTTTCATATCAATTTCCTCTATTCATCATCAATAAAGGCATTATATTGAGCCAATTAAGTAGAGATAGTTATAGATCCTTATAATCATGAAAGTGACCTTCATTATTGAAACATAAACATAAGGTTATCCTTTTCAATAATACCTTGCAATCCCAAGATGATGTAGACATGTTGATCACATAATCCTCCAAGGATTACCAAATCCATCCACTCAATCCATGTATTCATTGAATTGAGTTCAAAAGAACCAATTGTATATACACTTGCCTCAATTGCCATTATGCATTCTTGCAACATTCTTTCTAGGTAGCAAAAGTATATATCAACAAAATAACCAATACCAAAACATCAATATCATAATTACCTAAACATGACAAACTTCTATCAAGATATTAGATTCTTCTTACTTGTTTCTTTGAGATCAACATCCTTCTACATGGTCTATCTCCAAATTGTACAATAATCCTTCTCCATGCTTTCACTTTTAATCAAAGTGCCCATGGAATGGAATTATTAACAAGCTACAATATCTTCTTCCTTGGAGTTTTCATTGCCAACTCTCTTTCTTTCTATAGGAGACCATATTTGATGTTGAAAAATGATATCTTGTAGAAGAGTCTTGATCTTTAGCCATTCCAAGGAATACCAAGCTCCTTATTCCTAGCATTGAGTGACCACATGGAAGACCTTTCATCCTCATGTTACCGATGAAATTCATATGACCAAATATTTATGCAATATTCTTGTAGACATGAATTCTATCTTCTAGAGAAGAGTTATGCATACCTTACTCATCTAGACATCCTTCCTCGAATGAGATTTCTTATTATCCATCTCAAAGATAAGTTTCCCTTCCTAATAGGAGAAATACTTCAATTTTTCCCTTCAAACAACAACTTGACCATCTTCATCCCTTCATCCTTTAAGATAATTTTTTTCCATCTAAATGGAATATATATTAGTCATGTCATAATGCTTCTTTTACATATTAAAGAAACTTCCTTAGATTATGGTTCTTATTGGAGGACCTTGATGATCCTTTCTACAAGATGACTACCTCTAACAGTATGTTACAAAATACTTGGATGAACTGTGATGTATAAGATGGTCCAAATCTTCTCATTCTTATCAGCTAGATGATTTCTTTCGAAGAAATTTGATCATGTAGACTCTAATTTCTCTATTATAATATGATTTCTTCTATGATTCCATGCTCTACAAAAACCAAGGCTCTTCTAGAGAATGCAAAGATGCAAGCTTACTCTAAATGCTACTTTCCAATAAAATAAAGACAAACTACAAATAAACTTGATAGAGATGGAGCTTCTTTCAATAGCATAGGTTCTTGGGATCTTCTCCTTTTGGCTTCCTCTCAGGTTCTTGCTTTTATTAAGCTATTTGAGCTCCACTCCTTTCGTTCCTTTTGTTGTTTTTCTTGTTAGGAAAATGGCTCTTAAGTTTTTCATATTCATTGCATCCAAAGCAATGTATCTTAAACATATCTTGTTTTCCATTGGATTTTCCAAACTTCCCTTTCTTATTCTTGAATTTTAAAACAAAGGATTGATACTTTTCATTTGATTCAATGTCATCCTTTGCCTTCAATCTTGTCTCGTCCAAAATACATTGAGCCCATAATTCATCAAAGGGAGTAGTATCTTTTCGTGAGTACACACTAGTTGCAAAACTGCTCAATTCAGGTGGTAAAGCATTTATTACACATGTGGTCATCTCTGAATAAGATATAACTTCTCCAAGTCCTTACAACTGGTCCCTTAATTGTGATATATTCATAAGATATAAGACCATATCTTCATTCTTTGATATCCTTATTTTATATAGTTGATTCCTCAAAGATATTTTCTGACTTGATGTACTTATAGAGTACAATTTCACCAACTGATCATAAATTGCTTTATATGTACTTAAATCAACAACAAAGGGAATGAGATGATCCTTTATGGATTCAATAAGAATTTTTTTGTGCCCTCACTTCTCCCTTCTTGTATTTCGATAATTATTGAGTCTTCTCTTTGGCTTGTTGAGTAATTTCTCCAAGAACATATTCCATGACTTTATTTTTTGTGTGCACCAAATCAATTATTTTTCTTCCATGCTAGGAAGTTTGCTGATCCAACGAGCTTGTTTCTTTCCTTGCAAAAATAGTACATTTTATTTTTATATTGAGACATGGAGAACAATATGGTTCTTACTTGTCAAACAAGTGTCCTTCTTGATGATGCCTTCAATTATCTTGATGCTTTCAAGAACATTTGAGAGACTTCAAAGATGTCCTTCAATGGTAAAGAGCCTTAAAGAGAGAAATATAGATGTTCTTCTTTAAGAGAGCCTATAGTCTTCTTTATTCTAGGTCAATAGATCCTCTTACTTAAGCCCTTACTTTTTTCCTTTTGCAAATGATATCATTCAATGGATGTCTTCCACTTATGTCAACAACAATGATCTTCAAGCTGCCTTCTTCTCACCTTAGCTCTAATACCATTTTGGAGAATCAAGTAGGGGGACTATTAAAAAAATTATGTTATCCTTATTAATTTCTTGTGAACATTTTGTTAGCTTCTTCTTATTATTTATTAGATTATTTTCGTCAAACAATTATCAAGAGCATAAACCATGAAGGTCATAAAATACAATAGACACAAAATATAGGCTCCAAGCTAGGGAAAAACCCCTCCAAAGGGGAAAACCCATAAAAAATATCTTCTCTTCGTATAGAATTAGATCAAATGAGAAACCCAAGACCCAAACTTCAAGACCAAGACCTCTTCCAAGCACCAAGTCAGCATTCCAATGTTTCTTCCAAACAAGTCAATGATCAACCAAGTCCACAAAGGTTAAACATGATCCAATCTACTCCAAATGATTATTTCATCTCTCTACCTCAAGTATAAAATTCAAACTTGTGATTTCAACCCCTAGAAGACTATAAAAATGAAGCTCTCTCGCATGTGTGAGAAGAAATGTGTACAAACGTCAAATTTTCATTTTCTTCTTGAGATTCTTCTTGTTCCTTGACCTTACCTCTTCTTATTCTTGCTTCTTGTTGCAAATAAAACTTTATTGTTATATGTGTTAATGAGGTCAAAGTTCCTTCTATATATATGCCTATCATTGGGTCGAATGAGCCTCTTCTAGGCTGACTTTCTCTGCAAGGACGACTTGGTCTTGGAGGTTAGATATGACTTTCTAGACACAAAAGTCATATATTTTACATGTTATAACTTTCCCATATGGGTCTTCTACAAATGATAATGACTCTCTTGACTCATGAAAAACCTTCTTTTGAATTTACAAACCCTAGAAGCATAAAGTATATGCTTTACCTAATTGACTAATCAAATGGAGCATGAAACCCATGCTTGAAAATAATAGTTTTCTTTCTTCTTTTTCTTGTTACATAATATATATAGAATGACATGAGTACAATGACAATTATGAATACCAACTAGCTACATTTTCCAACAAGGCACATGATGTGAAGGCTATGTAGAGATGTGAACATGGAGCTTTCAGGCATGAACATTGTGGTGAAGTTAGATGGTGGTATTATCTACATGCTTCTACAAGTTAAAATGCTAAAGGCTTATGAATAATATAGCACACAGAAGTTGCCAAAGTTGGAGGGGATATTTTTTCTCTATACCTTGCACTCTAATAGTCGAAGCATGTAAGCACTGGTGCATGCAAATGAAGGGGAAGGAACTTTGTTGTATGCCCAATCTGCACCACATTCTGCAATAAAAGAAGAAAACATGTAATGAAAAATTAAGTGGAGCATGGGACGTGGTTACCTCCAGATCAGCATTCGCATGATAGAAGGCATAGGTGCCTTAGACAAAGTAGGTTGATGCCTAGATGACAAGTGACATGGCCACCTTGGTTGTCAACATGTGCACCATTTTTCCAATCACAATATTCCATGGGTAGTCTAAAGAGCCATAATATTTCTTGAATTGTGCATAATATGAATCATTGTGGATCATTGGTGGGGTATTGTAACTAAAGCCAAGGGCATAGTTCTAGGAAATAACTGAGATGAATGTTAGCCTTATACATACTTAATAAATCAAGAAAAAAATGATAAGGTTGCGATGGAAGAGAGGTATGATTAGGAAGAAGCTACGAGGTTGGGCTAGAGGTTTGACTAGTGACAATGTGACTAGTAGATAGAGGATCATCCACAGGTTGTGTTGAATTTGGAGTTGCACTATTTGTAGAGGTCAAAGAGAATGGATTAGAAAAGAGACAATTTATTGGTTTGTGTAAAATATCTCATTACAGTGAGCTATATATTGGCACTACACATTGTGTCTCTTATGTTTATAACTAGAGAACCTTGTAAGGCTATAAGGCCACCATTAATAAAAACTAGAGCAAGATAGGCATTTGAATTTGGAGTTTTCCCAAATATGGTTTATTTAAGTTATCTATTTTATTCTTTATGAATGTTTGGTTCTATTGTTTAATTATGTTAGCAAATACTTTTCAAAGAAACCACAATCACTACTTATGTACAATATGTTATTCAAGCTTTCTATTTAGCATTACATATTATTCAACATTACGATATGTGTTGGTGAATTTTTTGGACATAAGCCTTAGTTTATGGATCATATTTGAATGAGAGTGTAGTTACTGAACTTGTTGAAGAGAAACCCATGAAAGTTAACTGCATTGAGAAATATACAAGAAGGTGGATATTTCTCTTAAACTCTAATATTAGTACTAGACAAGGAAGAAAATTGAATAAAGACCAAATCATAGGTGATGAAATAAAGAGAATGAGGCACAAAACTAGATAATCCATTTGGAGATATAAATGGCTCAAATCATGATATATATGTCTCAGGTGGTTGGGGGAGTAATTAATATGAGCCTTATCATCACTCACTCAGTTGCCACTTTGGTACAATAATAGAAGAAGAAGAATAAGAAGAAGAAGAAACTTCAAGAGTGAAGCTCTAATTCAGAAGAATATGGAGAGGAGATTACCTAAGTTGGATAAATGAGTAGAGACAAGTGAATGTAGCAAGACTCATGCACCGTTTAAGATAGGCACAAATATTAACGTCAATCCATATGCATATGAGATGGATTCCTTGAAATTGAATTAATGGTTCCTATTAGCTAGAAGTTTATTTATGTGTGGAGCACATAAAATCTATTTTTCTCACTTGAAGCTAGAAGGAAATTCTTTGACATGGTGGGAAAGTGATGCCATTGTTAGAATACTATTTAGTGAACCATTAGACTAGGTAATGAACCACTAGTGACAAATTGAGAAGTGTTTAAGGACATGATTAGGCCATTTTTCTATCCTATTGGTTATGAGGAGAAATAAAAGATAAGTTGACCTTACCTCAGACAAATGAAGATAAAAATTCAAGAATTCACCATTTAGTTCAAAAGAGAGTAATCCAGTTAGGAATATCTTTTAAGGGTCTTGAGGTAACCACTTGGGAGCTTTGCACAACCGCCTTAGTAGACAAGTGATGCAAATCAAACTTAAAACCAATGACGAGGCTTGTGTGTAACCAAAATATCTTGAAGGAGATAAAATGAAACCAAGGTTCAATGGGCTAAAAAAAAAAACATTGCAAGGAACACCCAAAAGGTGGAAAGAAGGGAAAATTTAAATGCAAGAAGTTAGATATAATTGTAACGAAAAAATAGAACCTTAACAAGAATCATAACCATTGTAACATTGACAACCACACAGAGAAGAGTTGTTAAAAAACGATTTGTGCAATGATACCCTATTGCTCCAACCAACAACACCAAAAGAATAAGATTCCATTGGTTGTGGAGGGGATCAAAAGGCGGACAACAACTCAGGCATTGGTGACATATACTTTAGTCCAAAGAGAGGTGTCTTTGAGAAATATCAAATTAATGGACCTCCTAAGGAAAACAATAAAATAATAATTAAAATAATAAAACAAGATTTGTGAATTTTTCAATCATATTTTTGACTTGTCTCCTTTTAGTTTTTACTCAAGTTTCCACACCCAAGAAGTACCCACCTTGCATACTTTTGATAGACCCACACTAGATAAACTAGAAATGCATGAAGAAGAAGAAACACATTTATTTATTATGTATTTATAGTTTATAATCACTTTGGTTCTCTCAATACAAGAGTGGGTGCCCATTCAATTTGAAATTTAATTTTGCATCCAATGAATTCCTATATTTGAAATTTGAGTGAACTTATAAGGAGATAAGTCAAAAATATGATTAAAAGAATTAGTTTTTTCCCTTTCCACATAAGAATATATATCCTTATGGTTTCCATCATCATCTTGAATCATATTGGTTCTTTTAAAGTTGATTTTTATAATACAATTTTTTTAGGCCCATTTTTTTCCCTCAAAATTCCTCTTATGGTGCAAAGGAGAAAAGGGAGACCACTTAATTCTTTCACATTAAGGTTCAACTAAAAAAAATCGAGGTAGATTGATTGTATGCCACTTGTTCACAACAAAAATTGATTTCATCCTAATAAATTAAGATGCTTGAGTTGGAGGTGTATGACAATCCTCATCCATATCTGTTGGGATGGGGAAGGGAAGATATTGAATTGAGGTGACAAAATAGTGTAAGCTCAAAGTTATTGTGAAAACTAAATTCATTGATGAGGTGGAAGTATATGTCATTCCATTGGACCTAAGTGGAGTAATATTGGGGATTCCTTATCTCTATGTCAATGATCCTATCTTTAAAAGGACCAAAGTTGTGAAATATAGGAACCCTTATGTTGTCCATGCACGTGATAAAAAATCAAAGCTCTCAATGATAAGTTCACACCAATTTAAGAAGTTGATTTTTACAAATGAGAAGTTTGTGTTGTTGTTAGAGAGAAGAGAAGCAACAATTGAGAGGTAATATGGAGGCTAGTGCTTCCTTGGGTGGATGTGACAACAAACATAAGCAACAACTAGAAAAAATGATAGAGTCCTATAAGGAAGTGTTTCAAGAACCTAAAGATTTACCACCTAAGAGGGAAATTGAACATAAGATTCGATTTTTGTAATAATTTCCATTATCTAACATTGGGTTTGATAGAGAACGTATTTTAGAGTCAAAGGAAGTGAAAACCAATTTCAACAATTGTAGGAGTAGGGAGTCATAAAACCTAGTACTCCACCTCATTGGGTCACCCATCATTATGGTGCTTAAGAAATGGAAGTGGGAGGATGGAAATTGATTATAGATATTTGAAAAAGGTTACCATCAAGAACATGTATCCTTTGTAGATGTTAGATCACTTAGTTTATTAACTGCAACAAGATAAGTTATTCACATAGATGGACCTCAAATTAGGTTATCACCAATTGAGAGTAAAAGACGAAGACACATAGAAGACACCATTTAAGCCAAGACATGTTTTTTATTAATAATATTTACACCTTTTGGATTATGTAATGCACCTAAAAATTTTATGTGTTTGAACAATGATGAGCTACATCCATTTATATTTTTTTTTGGTAATTGTATATTTTGATGAAAATTTATCTTGACTACTAGTTGGCAAGATAATAACTTGTTGGCTCTTTGATTGACCCAACATTTATAGAATATGTCCAATAAAGGTTCGTAGTGGTATATTACGTTGGCATATCTAATATTTTGAGGAAGAAGTTATACTTGAGGCATGCTTAATAATTGTCAATTAATTAAGGTGTAGAGAGTTGAAGATTAACGGAGACACAAAATCCATTGGATGTGTTTGTAATATCCTCATTTGAAAGCACCTCCATTTTTCGTCTCTACTGATTTTAATTTCTTTGTGGTTGCAAACTAGGATCTAGCTTTCCATGCCAGTTCCCTTGCTAGATTTCACAAAAAATAATTTTTCATCCTTTGGAGCATCTTACTTTAGCATAAGGCTTTGATCCTCCTCCATCTTTTCATCAATGTTTAAATTAATGACCTTGGCATATACTTCCTCATGCTACTTTTTGAACTGGTCAATTTGTTGTCAAATCCCCTGTTTGGGACTAGCTAGGATATCATTATGTATTTAAAAATTAGTCCACATGTTCTAGCACTTGATGCATAATTGTTCTAAGTTTTTAATTTTCACTTGGGATTCAATAATTATATCATCAATAATAAACATGAACCTTTTCTTGCGTGCCTCAAAATCCATGGTTGTGATTCTAGCCTCTTCCCATTCCTTCTTGTCACCTACTGACATTATCCCTTTTCATTGACTCTAGAAAATATTTCTTACTTTCTTCTATCTGCGTTAGAGTTCTGGTCACCTTGGTGACAATCGTGGTAAGTTGTGCATTTTCAAAAGCTTTCAACATATTAGGTAGAATTGCTTCAAAACAATGCAACAAATCTTCTTGCATCATGGTTTCTTCTTTGTAGGCCTTGTTGGGTTTCAAATTTGTCATCATTTTGTCACCATTTTCATCATCCACACTCATCCTTTTGATTGAATTGACTCGTTCTTTCACCCATTAATCACTCCATTTACCATTTTTTTCTGTAAAATAACCATTGTATGTTTCCTTATGCTTTGGTAGTTGATTAATATTGTTTTTTCTTCTTTTTTAATATATTAAAGGAGATTATACTTTATCTTGATAATGATAGTGTTCAAAATTTCTTGCCATCAAAGGTTGACTTCTTGCAATAGAATCCAAGGTTATTGTACTTGCACAACTCAAGGAGAAAATATAAAACCTAGATTTTTTTACTAGATCCCTCAATATGGTTTTATTTCATTCACAACTTTCCCAGGTCACACGTGCAAGCCTTCAGGTCATGGTCAAAGCTTCAGCCAACATTGCTAGAATTTCTAAATAGTCAACTTCCACCTCAATTTCCGAGCAGATGAAGGCAAACTTTGAAAATATGAAACATGGGTTTTGTGAGAAATATCCTCATTTAGGTGTTTTAGGAGCATAACCCTAAAAAAATTCATGGTTTGGGAGATATTGAATATTTTCTAAGATTGTCAAACCCATATTTTCTATGTATCCAAATTTAACAAAGTTGCAAAATTTGTTTGAACAAATTCTTCATTTGGGGATTCAGTTCTATCATTTCTGATTGATAATTTATGTATACATAAATTCTAATGAAGAGGGGGAGGAGTTATTTAATTATTCAATATGTTTATTTCAGTAAGAGACTGTTATCTATAATCAAGTGTGAAAGTTGTTTAATATAAAAAGACTCCTTGTGTTCAATGGTGTAGCATTTTCCTAAGATCTTGAGTAGTTTCTACAACATGTTCGAGGAGGCCCGTCTATTATGTGTTCTCATTTTGTTTTTTATTGCTTTATAAATGATTAATAATGTTTATATTCATTCCAAATTAGTCATTTTCATCAATTAACATGCAATCTATAAATTCCTACAATTTCATGTGGGTGAAATTTTTGAAAACATAACATTGATTAATGAATGAGATTAGATTAGGATTGTTTTCTGTAGATGATATTGTGTTTTAAAATGATAATTAGTAATGTTTATCTTAGTTTATTATATTTTAAATCATAATTAGAATATTGAATTGAAGTTTAGCATATATTAGTTTTCATTACAAGTGTTTAAGTTCTCTACAATTATTTCAAGTGCATTTTCTTTTTACCTTCATAACATTGATTTATAAATTAATAGTCTTCATTAGACTTTATAAACCCAATTGATTGAACATATTATTTTTACAAAGGAGCACCTAGTGTGATTGTGTGGTGTTTTCATTTGTATCTTTAGTTATACCATAGCAAAGTCAATATTTGAGTTAAAAATCATTGAAAACAATATTTAGCAAAGATCAATTCTGAAAATTACATGTCTTGTGTTGCATTTGATTTTCCATAGGAACCCTCAAAAAATAGTTCTACATATATAGTGTTTTCACTTCATAAGTTTACCTACCCTCGGATGACAAATAAATGTTTCAAAATTTAGCCTACTAGATTGTTAAATATGCATTATCTTCTTTGGCTTAGGTGCTTACTTCTTGTTTCTTTACCCTTTCTAACACCAAGGAGGTCCCTTAAAGCTATGTTTTCAAGGGAATTTTTCTTTAGTGATTAGATTCACTTGGATACATAGTACACCCTTCTCTTTCTAGAGCTTCTCCACATGCTCCTTCTATCACATGTTTTGAATTTGTAGGTCTATCACATACTCATCCTTGTCCTTGAACCTTACTTGTAACTCCTTGTTGTAACCAATCATGAGATCCAATTTTTGTAAAACCACCATAGATTGCATGCAATTTTTTGCCTCTCTCTCTCTCTCTCTCTCTCGACCTTCCTTCATGGTGAGGGTAGTGTGAGGTGTGTTGAATGAATCTAGTTTGTTGTTCTCTTACCCTATTGATTCAACTATAAGCTCCTTTTATTTGGTTTGGTAACTCAACTCATATTTGAATCCATTACTTGTAATGTTTCCAAGGTGGTTTACACCTTGTCGCCCACTCATTGAGGTATGGGGGTCGCTATCTCGAAGTGTCATGCATCCTTTCTAGTTCCAATCTCAAAATGGATCATTGATGTTAGACATGATTTGGTCATTGATGTGATGTGACTGCTTTGGGCCTATGATGTGCATCATTTAAAGAAGTGTCCAATGTTATCTACCATGGATACATTAATGATGACACAACCTTACTCTTTACATAGAAAAACACCCAAGTACATATTTTCAATGCAATATTCCTCTCTTTTAAATACCTTACTTTATGCAGACACACCCCTTGCTCTGTATATCTTTAATTATGCAATTTACTTGAATATTGTGACACCCATCCTATCCTGCCAATAGATCCCTAGTTACTGCCAACATAACAAATTAAAATCCCTACTATGGTGGAGCATGTTAACCTACATAACCTAGACTTGTTATTCTTTTTATTCGTAAACCTTTAAAGTGACAAAAAAGAAGACTTCAATTTTGAAAATTGAATTGGAACCTTTAAATTAATCCATTATAATTTAACTTTGAGTTTCAATTAATTTATTCCTGAATGGTTGGACTTTGGGTTCTAATATGGTACACTAACCCTCTCAAACTTAGGGTGGGGTTATCTAGGTTGGAGTAGCGTAGCATTTGAAGCATGCATTATGTTAGTGTTAATCAGTTCAGCGTTTCACTAGTGATCAAATATACTCTTAAAAGGTGTTGCTAGGGTGTCAAGTCAAATTTTTGTCATTTCAGTGAAACTTCAAATAAAAATTTGGTCACTGGATGTTGTGTCTAGGTCACTACAACTCCCTTAACTTACTCATGGTATTCATAATTCATCATGGCCATTGTCCTCTTCGAGGTATCATATCTTCATTTAAATGCCTTGGGTCATGAAATGGTTAAATTCCTCATTTTAGGTCATGGTCTAGGGTTTCACTCCATGTGTCCTAATGATACCACATGTCAAAACAAAAACATGTCCATCATGTGATTTAGTGGGTAAAGGGAGTTATCATCTTAGGGAAATAAAAATAAAGGTAAAGGTAATGTTTATTTCAAATAAGACAATGATGCAGTACACTACCTTGTCTCATCATTTCTCATAGGGACATTTCTGCTTCAAAATAAGTTTTTGACCAAATGGAGAATAATTTTACAAAAGTGAAATAGGTTTTTGTCAATTATAGGTCAAGGAACAAAAACCGCCTTCATTTTATGCACATGTATTATGATTTGAGAGAAATTCCCAAACTATACATGCTATGGGAGAGTTGTTACACTTCTGAAGAGATTGAATTCAAGACAACTTTTCAGGGACTTGGAGCAGGTTTTGGTAGTACTTAAGGACTTTATTATGTATAAAACATCATAATATTTCCAACCATACCAATTTCATCCCAAAAATACTCCAGGAAGATAGTCAAAAGTGCTATGCAAGTTGGCGCTACGCTTTTGTTAGAAGCACACTATGTTTTTGGAGTGACCTTGGGAAAATGATTTTTTATTAGCCTTGGAGAGTCCATTTTACATGCTTAAATACTATATGGAAAAATAGACATCCTAATATTTCCAACGGGGCCTTCAGATCATGATTTAGATTAGTGGAAGGCATCCAAAAGTACTCTGCAAGTTGGCATTGCGTTTTTGTCATAGACACCCTACGTTTTTGGAGTGACCTTGGGAAAATCAGTTTTCTCCCTGCTGGAGTGTCAAAATTACATTCCCGAGGAGTCCATATTGTAGCAGAATTCAATAGGGTTCCAATGAGCTATTAATTTAGAAATTTGGAGAAGTTTAAGGCCTCTAAAAGCGGGTTTGAAGAAGGAACTTCGTTTCTGTAGGTGGTACTGTGTTTCTGGAAGAGGCGTTGTGCTTCAGGGAGCTGCACTGTACTTTGGTGCTGCGCTTCTTTGAACTATGTTGTACACATGACATAGTATCCAGAAACTTTGAAAATAGCCCAAATTCAAAATTTAAGCTTTCAATCCAGTTTCTTATTGCTCTAAGCCATTTAACAAGGTTTTCAAAATGGAGGGAGATTCTTCACCATCACAAAAAAGAAAACATCATAAAGGAGGGAGGATTCCGAGGTATGAGCCCACAAATTCGAATGAGATCAAATCTTCACCATTCATTAGACAATGCTTTGAGGATGTTAGCTGCCTAGGGTTTTGTGAAAGAGTGGGTGAAGTATGTTTTCATGAGCAACTCACTGATTGGATTGCTACCAATCTGAAGGGAGAAAATGCCATCATAACATGGATTGATTTTACATTCTCAGTAGCTGCCATCTCTCTTGCCACATGGATACCAAATGATGGGGAGTATTGGTTCAAAGGCATGAGACTAGACCTTGAGCAATACAAACATTTATTAAAATAACCCTACGAAGAGGCTCATTCACACATCATTCTATTCACATACCATTGGAAAAGTATGCACCACTGATGAAGGTTGTAATGAAGTTTTTCACTTGTGAGGGGAGATTTTCCAGATTATATCAATACCACATTAGGCTGCTAATGCATTTCATAGCTGTGAAACCTCTTAACCCATGTAACTACTTGTGCAGGAGTCTCATCAAAATGTCTTAAAAGGTGCAACTGAAAAACAAAGAGAATTACCCTAGACTTTTCCATCATAGTTTGATAAAGGTTGTAGTCCTCCAATAGTTGGTAGAAAAGAACATGGCATGGGATACCTTCATTGAAACAACCTTGTAGTGGCATGAAACTACCTCATTAAGCCATCACCAAGACACATCAACAAAATCTATGGAGGTAGGGTCATCAAGCAAATTAGAGGAGGTTCCCAAGGCACCTAGACCTGAGGTGACCAAAATATATCATAGAGGAAAAGGACTTGTGTTTACTTCTCAAGTTGAGAAAAGGGCCAAGCCTTCTACATCAGCACAACAGGGATCACATTTACAGGATGAGTTACTAATTGAACATGATTTTGAACTAGTTGACTTGGGGGCAGCAGATGAGCATTCAACCTTGCAACAAGTTATCAAGGAGAAGGTTTCCCAAATTAGAGATCTCATGGAAAATTTGGAAAGGGCGAAATTTATCATTTCTTTCCTTGAGCAAGAAAATAGTCAATTCAAACCAAACAACTAATAATGGAAAAAGAGCAATCCAAGATGTTGAAACAAGGTTTCAAAGGTAAAAAAGTGCTAGAGAATGATGATAACGATGAACAAGAAAAGTAGGTTGGAAAGTAGAATCCAAGGACAAAGGGTCTCAAAAGAGCATTGCAGAAGGAAAAATACCAAAACTTACTAGACATTGAAGATAGAATTGTTATTGAAATCAATGAAGATAGAGGATATTGGCTAGGAAAAGTCAATCACCATTTAGAGAAGGTTCTTGACAAGGCTTATAGTGACAACCAGCTATTGAGGCACATGGTCCACCACTACCAAACCAAAAACATGATTTGTAACATCAAGGTCAAGCAAGTGCAAAACAAGCTGAAGGAAACCCTAAAAGGAAAAGATGAGAGGGATAACTTATATATTCTTGCTGAATCATCCATGAGATCATAATATAACTCATTTGGCACTTATGGACCAATTTTGGGAGTTTTTTGAGCATTTTTGGTTTTTGGTGAAATTTGGTGCAAAATGCAGAAGTTGCACTAGTTACAGAAATGCAGCGCCTTGTCGCTGCGCTTTTTCATTAGAGATCCAAATTACAAGTGGCTTGCATTTATAGAAAGATGATGCCCTCCTCTCAAAACCCGTTTCCTTATGTTTTTTAGATAGGGCTCAGATTTTGAGAAAAATGAGAAAAAGGGATCACAAATCAACATTTTGCCCCTCTTTTTGACACACGTTGCGCTTCTGGAGACACCTTGGGAGAATGCATTTATGAAGGCCTTCCCATGGATAATTTTCAAAAATTTAAGATTTTATGGAAACTAGATAGACAAGGCTAGTTTACCGTTCTTTCATATTTCAATTTTGACTTCAGGAACATACCTAAAAGTGGCCTCAAAGTTGGCACTGTGATTCTGCAATTTTCCGAGTTTTTAATTAAAATTCCATTGTGTAATTTCTTAGATTTCTAGTTTGACTTGGTCAAAGGTAACTTGATGATGTAGATTCAGTATTTCAAAGTCTATATGATGTAATCATGAATAAATTAGCATGATAGGTTTTTTTTATGGTTAATTAGCCCTCATAAATGAAGCAAAAATCAAATCAAAGTCTAAGAGAAGAGTTTGTTTTTGACCTTCTCACTCTCACTTGTTGGTTGAGAGATTCTTGGAAACTATTCCACCACTTAGAGATTTGACCCCTGAAGGTGGGGAAGCTGTTTGTTTGAGTCTATATGTATCCTTTCTCATTCAGAGAGAAGGGTTGGACTTCAGAGGAGAGAATTTGTATCTTATGCTTTCACTTAGTTAATCACAGGAGCACTTGCAACTATTTTTTAGGAATACGTGTGCAGTGAGTCTGTGATGTTGTTATCTTTCTGTTAGTTTCTTATGAATGAATCAATATTTCTTAACATTTTTTTCTTCCATCAGTGATTTTCCTTACAGTTATATAGGCATAATTATTATATTCAAAGCTCTATTTATGTGGAAAATCATTTCTATGTATTTCTTCTTCTATATTAATGAATTCATGACATACATGCTCATTGTGACATTCTAAGCTTTTTAGACCCTACACTACATTGACCAAATTCTCAGAATCATCACAAGACACTGTTATCTTTCTCCTCCTTATGCCTGCTACTGTAACCCTTTGAGATCTTGACTTAATTGCTTTTTCTCATCCCTGGTCTAGCAACCCAAAAACACTAAATTTTAAAAAACTAATCTAAATCTATTATATCTAGCCTAAAATCCATTTCTCTTCCAGTCATTGACTGTGAAATCCTTATAGATATCCTTATCTGCTTTAGCAGGGCTAGCTGTTGAACTACAAGTGGTTTGAGGTTACCTCTTTTGATGTCCTCCTCAGCTTGGGACATTATAGAGGATAACATTTTGGTGCCATTACCAGGGATACGAGTGATATATCTTGCCTAGGAAAGAATGACAAGGATCATATATGATTGTTGATGGTGAAAAATGATCAGACACAAGAAAGGTTGTGCATCTTTCACCAGGGGACTCCAGTGTCGAAGAATCCAAAGGTTCATAATTTTCATGGTGACTCCATTGTTAAAAAACTGGTAGTTTGAAGAACTCTTGGTGACTTGATTATTTTCAAGATGGATTAAATTGCTCGAAGGTATGCTCCTAAGAATCGAGCTCATATTCCTGGTTTTTTGAATCGTATTCCTTGTATAAATTGGAAAATAGGGTTGCCAAAGTTTAAAGGTCAGGATGGAGAAGATGTTAGTTTTCATTTGGTAAAATTTCATTTTCATATTCATAGATTAAAGACTGAGTTTCCTAAAGATTGTCCGATGAATATCTTCATGGCTACCTTGGAGGAAATAGTGAGGAAATGGTATGCGGGTCTACCATCTACTAGTTTATATTCTCTAAAGGATTTTCATTTAGTTTTCTTTCAACATTATCAAAGTTTCAAAATTTCCTTATCAATGATGGATAGCTGTTGTGAGGTTTTTGCAAATTTCATTAAATTTCTTGAAAATTCATATGGGGTTGAAGAATGTATGGAAGAAGATATATTAAAAGCCCTTTATGAATTTTCCTCCTAACAAGAATTAGCAGCTTCCTCCTTGGATGAAGCAAACTGGGATCATAATAGAGAAAGGCCTATTACTGATCTTGAAAATGAAAATCACCAAGCCAATGTTGATTTCTATAAAACTCAATGTTCTCCTCTATCTGAAGATGAAATAGATCAGCTCTTGAAAAAACATGTTACAACCCAAGTTAAGGCAGGTTTGGGAGTGCTCACACAGTCAACAATGTGTAAGAGAAATTTCTTCCATTATTGAAAATGAAAATCTGGGTTTAAATGATGATAGTCATGAGAGTGAAGAAACTATACAGGAAGTTGTTGTGAGTTAGGCAATTTTTGATGTAGATTTCCTGCAAGGAGATCAGCTAACAAGGAATATTTTCTTTCATGAAGAGGATAGGGCTGACATGTTTAATAATCTTGAAGAATGTTTTCTATTCAAAGATGATTTAGGTTGTGAATTGGAAGAGTTTGAGGCTGAGATAGATAGTATGCTAGAGATAGAATCATAGTTTATCATGCTTGAATAATTTATAGCAAACACTCAGGTAGCAGAAAGTCATATTTCCCTATGCTTTCCTATGGATCAACAACCAAGTATTCTTTCAGATCAAAATGAAAAGAGTACTTGTATTTTTGTTGGATTCCAAGACAAGGTAACATTTCATATTTTTAAGGATCCTTACACTGATTTGTTGCAACCATATGGGAAGATGAATTTTCTTGTATTTATGGATCATGAGCACATGTTCAGTGGACACTTGGAGTGGCCTAGATTTTGTTTTTTCTGCTTGCTCAAGAAAAGTACGAGCAATATTAAAATAAGTAACCATTTGCTAGATTGGTTACACTGGATGGATCATTACACATGATTGTATATATACATCAGCAGGAGGGAAGTTATCATCAGGATTTGAATCCCAAGGTGAAGGCCCTAAGATCTTGATTTTCTATTTCCATAAGTAAGTTCAGTCAGTTTGTTTTGTTTATTGTTTGTCGAAGTCAGTTAGTCAGTCATTTTTCATTTTGAGTTTAGTATTTTTCATTTTGACTCCATACCCAATGGATAAGGCTACTTGGTCTATGGTGTTCTTGACACCTCCAAGGAGTTACCATCCCCAACTTGAGACAATGTTAGTTTCAGTCAGTTCATCCTATCACTAGTGATCAAATATACTCTTACAAGGTGTTGTTAGGGTGTCAAGTCAAATTTTTGTAATTTCAGTGAAACTTCAAAAAAAAATTTGGTCATTGGATGTTCTGTCTAGGTCATTGCTACTTTACTCATGGTCTTCATCACTCATCATGGTCATTGTCTTCTTCGAGGTATCATATCTTCATTTAAATGTCTTGGGTCATGAAATTGTTAAATCCTCATTTTTGGTCATCTTCTAGGGTTTCACTCCATGTGTCATCATGATACCATATATCAAAACAAAAACATGTCCATCATTAGATTCAGTGGGTAAAGGGAGTTAGAAGATTAGGGAAAGAAAAATAAAGGAAAATGTAATGTTTTATTTCAAATAAGACAATGTTGCAGTACACTACCTCGTCTCATCATTTCTCATAGGGAAATTTTTTCTTAAAAATATGTTTCTAACCAAATGGAGAAGAATTTTACAAAAGTGAAAGAAAATTTTGTCAATTATAGGTCAAGGAACAAAAATCTCCTTCCATTTATGCACAAGTATTATGATTTGAGAGAAATGCCCAAACTACACTTGCTACGGGAGAGTTGTTTCAAGACAGTTTTTTAAGGGATTTGGAGTAGGTGTTGGCAGTGATTAAGGACTCTATTGTGTATTAGACATCATAATATCTCCAACCATATCACTTTGAGCTCAAAAATCCTCCAGAAAGGCAGTCAAAAGTGCTCTACAAGTTGGCATTGCGCTTTTGTTAGAAGCACGTTGTGTTTTGGGAGTGACCTTGGGAAAAATAATTTTTCTCAGCCTTGGAGAGTCCATTTTGCATGCATAAATACTCTATGGGCAATTAGAAATCCTAATAGTTCCAATGGTACCTTCATATCATGATTTGGATTAGCGGAAGACATCCAAAAGTGTTATGCAAGTTGGTGTTGTGCTTTTGTCAGAGACACCCAACGTTTTTCGAGCGACCTTGGGAAAATAAAATTTTCTCCCTATTGGGGTGTCTAAATTACATTATTGATGAGTCCATTTTGTAAAAGACTTCAATATAATTCAAAAGAGCTATCAAATTCGAAATTTGGTGTAGTTTAAAGCCTCCAAAAGTGGGTTGGAAGTAGGTGTTGCGTTTCTAGAGGTGGCGCTGCATTTCTGGAAGAGGCACCGTGCTTTGGTGTTGCGCTTCTGTGAACTGTGCTGTGCATAGGACAGAGTATCCTGAAACTCATAGAAAATTACCCAAATACAAAATTCAAGATTGCAATCCAGTTTCTTATTGCTCTAAGCCATTTAGCAAGGTTTTCAAAATGGAGGGAGATTCTTTACCATTAGAAAAGAGAAAACATCATAAAGGAGGGAGGATTCTGAGGTATGAGCCCACACACTGCAATGAGATCAATTCTTCACCATTCATTAGACAATTCTTTGAATATGTTAGTTGCTTGGGGTTTTGTGAAAGAGTGGGTGAAGTAGGTTTTCATGAGTAGCTCACTCATTGGATTGCCACCAATCTGAAAGGAGAAAAAGCCACCATAGCAGGGGTTGATACATTCTCAGTAGTTGCCATCTCTCTTGCCACAAGGATACCAAATCATGGGGAGTATTGTTTCAAAGGCATGAGCCTAGACCTTGAGCAATGCAAACCTTTCTTAAAATCACCCAACAGAGAGGCTCATTCACACTTCATTCCATTCAAATACATGCTGGAAAAGTATGCACCACTGATGAAGGTTGTAATGAAGTTTTTCACTTGTGAGGGGAGATTTTCCAGATTATATCAATACCACATTAGGCTACTAATGCATTTCACAGCCGTGAAACCTCTTAACCTGTGTAACTACTTGTGCATAAGTCTTATCAAAATGTCTAAAAAGGTGTAAAAGAAAAACAAAGAGCATTACCCTAACCTTTTCCATCACAATTTGATAAAGGTTGTAGTCCTCCCTAAGTTGGTAGAAAAGAACATGGCATGGGATACCTTCATTGAAACAGCCTTGCAGTGGCATGAAACTACCTCATCAAGCCATCAACAAGACACAACAACACAATTTATGGAGGTAGGGCCATCAGGCAAATTAGAGGAGGTTCCAAAGGAACCTATACCCAAGGTGACCAAAATATATTAGAGAGGAAAAAGACTTGCGTTTACTTCTCAAGTTGAGAAAAGGGCAAAGCCTTCTACATCAACACAATAGGGATCACATTTACAGGATGAGGAGCTAATTCAACATGATTTTGAACTGGTTGAATTGGAGGCAACAAATGATGATTCAATCTTGCAACAAGTTATCAAGGAGAAGGATTCCCAAATCAGAGAGCTCATGGACAATTTGGCAAGGGCGAAATTTATCATTTCTTTCCTTGAGCAAGAAAACAATCAACTCAAAGCCAAACAACTAATAATGGAAAAAGAGAAATCCAACATATTGAAACAAGAGGTAAAAGGTGAAACAATGCTAGAGCATGATGAGCACGATGAACAGGAAAATCAGGTTGGAAAGAATAAGCCAAGGATAAAGGGTCTTAAAAGAGCATTGTAGAAGGGAAAATACCAAATCTTACTAGATGAGGACTTGGATATTGAAGACATAATTGTTATGGAAATCAATGAAGATAGATAATATTGGCTAGGAAAAGTAAATGGCCATCTAGAGAAGCTTCTTGACAAGGCTAATAGGGACAACCAGCTATTGAGGCACATGGCCTGGTACTATCAAACTAGAAACATGATTTGCAACATTAAGGTCAAGCAAATGCAAAACAAGCTGAAGGAAACCCTAAAAGGAAAAGATGAGAGGGATAACTTGGAGATTATTTCTGAAGAATCCATGAGAGCATAATATAACTCATTTGTCAATTATGGACCAATTTTTGGATTTTTTTGAGCATTTTTTGTCTTTGGTGAAATTTGGTGCAAAACTCAAAAATTACACTAGTTATAGAGGCGCTATGATTTTTCATTAGAGCTCCAAATGACAAGTGGATTGAATTTATATAAATCTGATGCCCTCCTCTCAAAACCCGTTTCCTCATATTTTTCAGACAGGGCTCATATTTTGAGAAAAATGAGAAAAAAGGGGTCAGAAATCAACATTCTTCCCCTCTTTTTGACAGGCACTATGCTTCTAGATAAACCTTGGGAGAATGCATTTTTGAAGGCCTTCCCTGGGTCATTTTCAAAAATTCAAGATTTTATGGAAACTAGAAAGACAAGGCTAGTTTACCATTCTTTCAGATTTCAATTTTGATTTTAGGAAAACACCTAAAAGTGGCATCAAAATTGGTGCTGCACTTCTGCAATTTCTGAGTTTTTAATTAAAAATTCCATTGTGTAATTTCTTAGATTTTTAGTTTGACTTGGTCAAAGGTAACTTGATGACGTAGCTTTAGTAGTTCAAAGTCTAGATGATGTAATAATGAATAAATTAGCATGATAGGTTGTTTTTATGGTTAATTAGGCATCATAAATGAAGCAAAACGCAAATCAAAGTCTAAGAGAAGAGTTTGTTTTTGACCTTTTCACTCTCACTTGTTGGTTAAGAGATTCTTAGAAACTGTTCCACCACATAGGGATTTGACCCCTAAACATGGGGAAGCCATTTGTTTGATTTTATATGTATCATTTCTCATTTAGAGAGAAGGGTTGGAATTCAAAGGAGAGAATTTATATCTTATGCTTCCACTCAATTAATCACAGGAGGAGTTGCAACTATTTTTTAGGAATACATGTGCAGTGAGTTTGTGATGTTGTTTTATTTCTATGTCAGTTTCTTATGAATGAATCCATATTTCTTAACATTTTTTTCTTCCATGAGTGATTTTACTTACATTTATATAGGCATAATTTTTATATTCAAAGCTCTGTTTATGTGGAAAATCATTTCTATGCATTTCTTCTTTTAGATTAATGAATTAATGGCATACATGATCATTATGGCTTTCTAAGTTTTTCAGACCCTACACTACATTGACTATATTCTCAAATTCATCACAAGGCACTGCTATAGTGCTCCTACTTATGCTTGCTATTGCAACCCTTTGAGACCTTGACCTAATTGCTTTTTCTCATCCCTTGTCCAATAACCCAAAAACCCTAAATTTTCAAAAACTCATCTAAAACTATTATATCTAGCCTAAAATCCATTTCTCTTCCAGTCATTGACTGTGAAATCATTAGAGAGATCCCTCTCTACTTTAGAAGGGCTAGTTGCTGAACTGCAAGTGGTTTGAGGTTAGCTCTTTTGATTCCCTCCTCAACTTGGGACATTGTAGAGGATAGCATTTTGGTGCCATTGCTGGGGATACGAGTGATATATCTTCCCTGGGAAAGAATGAAATGGATTAGATATGATTGTTGATGGTGAACAATAACCAAACATAAGAAATACTGTGCATATTTCACTTGGCAACTCTAGTGTCGCAGAATCCAAAGGTTCATACTTTTCACGGTGACTCCATTGTTAAAAAGCCGGTAGTTTCAAGAAATTCTTGGTGACTTAACTATTTTCTAGATGGATTCAACTACTCGAAGGTATGTTCATTTGAATCAAGCTCATATCCCTAGTTTTCCGAATCGTATTCCTTGTATAGATTGGCAAACAATTCTTCCAAAGTTTAAAGGTCAGGATGGAGAAGAAGCTAGTTTGCATTTGGTCAAATTTCATTTTCATATTCACAGATTAAAGACTAAGTTTCCTGAAGATTGTTTGATGAATATCTTCATGGATACCTTGTTGGAAATAGTGAGGAAATGGTATGAGAGTCTACCATCTGCTAGTTTATATTCTCTAAGTATTTTCATTCAATTTTCTTTCAACATTATCAAAGTTTCAATTTTTCCTTATCAATGATGGATAGATGTTGTGAGATTTCTGAAAATTTCATTAAATTTCTTGAAAATTTGTATGGGGATGAAGAATGTATGGAAGAATATATATTAGAAGCCCTTTATTATTTTTCCTCCCAACAAGAATTAACAGCTTCCTCCTTGGATGAAGCAAACTAGGATCAAAATAGAGAAAGGCCTATTCATGATCTTGAAAATGAAAATCACCAAACCAATGTTGATTTCTATAAAACTCAATGTTCTCCTCTATTTGAAGATGAAATAGATCAAATCTTGAAAAACCATGTTACAACCCAAGTTAAGGCAGGTTTGCAGTGCTCACTCAATCAAGAATGTGTAAGAGAAACTTCTTCCATTATTGAAAATGAAAATCTGGGTTTAAATGATGACAATCATGAGATTGATGAAACTATACAAGAAGTTGTTATGAGTAAGCCAATTTGTGATGTAGATTTCTTGCAAGGAGATCAACTAACAAGGAATGTTTTCTTTCATGAAGAGGATAAGGCTGACATGTTTAATAATATTGAAGAATGTTTTCTGTTCAAAGATGATTTAGACTATGAATTGGAAGAGTATGAGGCTGAGATAGATAGTATGCTAGAGATAGAATCAAAGTTTCTCATGCTTGAAGAATTTACAGCCAATAATTAGGTAGAAAAAATTCATACTTCCCTATGCCTTCCTGTGGATCAAAAACCAAGTATTCTTTCAGATCAAAATGAAAGGAGTACTTGTATTTTTGTTGGATTCCAAGGCAAGGTAACATTTCATATTTTTAAGGATCCTTACAATGATTTGTTGCAACCATCTGAGAAGATTAATTTTATTGTATTTATGGATAATGAGCACATGTTTAGTGGACACTTGGAGTGGCCTAGATTTTGTTTTTTCTGCCTACTCAAGGAAAGTACGAGCAAGATTCAAATAAGTAGCCATTTGCTGGATTGGTTACACTAGAGGGATGATTACACATGATTACATATATACGTTAGTAGGAGGGTCATTATCATTAGGATTTGAAGCCTGAGGTGAAGGCCCTAAGATCCCGATGGTCATGCCATAAGTAAGTTCAGTCAGTTTGTTTTGTTTATTGTTTGTCGAAGTCAGTTAGTTAGTCAGTTTTCATTTTGATTTTGGTATTTTGCATTTTGACTCCATGCCCAATGGACAAGGCTACTTGGTCTACAATGTTCTTGACACATTCAAGGAGCTTCCATCCCCAACTAGAGCCAATGTTAGTGTCAGTCAGTTCTGTTTGTCACCAGTGATCAAATATACTCTTACAAGGTGTTAGAGTGTCAAGTCAAATTTTTGTCATTTCAGTGAAACTTCAAAACAAATTTGGTCACTTGCTGTTGTGTCTAGGTCACTACTCCTCCCTTCACTTACTCATGGTCTTCATCACTCATCATGGTCAATGTCTTCTCCAAGGTATCATATCTTCATTTAAATGTCTTGGGTCATGAAATGGTTAAATTCCTAATTTTAGGTCATGGTCTAGGGATTCACTCCATGTGTGATCATGATATCATATGTCAAAACAAAAACATGTTAATCATGTGATTCAGTGGGTAAAGGGATTTAGCATCTTAGGGAAAGAAAAATAAAGGTAAAGGTAATGTTTTATTTCAAATAAGACAATGTTGCAGTACACTGCCTCATCTCGTCATTTCTCATAGGGATATTTTTGCTTCAAAATATGTTTCTGGCCATATAGAGAAGAAGTTTACAAAATTGAAAGAGGTTTTTGTCAATTGTAGGTCAAGGAACAAAAAAATTCTTTAGTTTATGGACAGGTATTATGATTTGAGAAATTTCCAAACTACACTTTCTAAGGGAGAGTTGTTGTTACACTTCTGGATAGCTTAACTTCAAGACAAATTTTCAGGGATTTGGAGCAGGTGTTGGCAGTGGTTAAGGACTATAATGTGTAGAATACATCATAATATTTCCAACCATGCCACTTTCAACCCAAAAATCCTCCTCGAAGGAAGTTGAGGGTGCTCTGCAAGTTGACGTTGCGCTTTTGTGAGAAGCACAATGTGTTTTTAGCGTGGCCTTGGGAAAAATATTTTTTCTCAGCCGTGGAGAGTCCATTTTACATGCTTAGATACTCTATGGAAAACTATAATTCCTAAGATTTCCAATGGTACCTTAATATGGTGATTTATATTATTGGAAGGCATCCAAAAGTACTCTGCAAGTTGGCGTTGTGCTTTTGTGAGAGACACCCTGAGTTTTTGGAGCGACCTTGGGAAAATAATTTTGTTTCCCTGCTAGATTGTCCAAATTACATTCTTGATGAGTCCATTGTGTAAAATACTTCAACATATTTCCAGCTAGCTATGAAGTTCTCAATTTGGAATAATTTAGGGTCTCTTAACATGGGTTGGAAGAAGGCACTGCGTTTCTGGAGGTGGCGTCGTGTTTTTGGAAGAAGAGTTGCACTTCTGTGAACTGCGTTACATTTTTTTGAACTGCGCTACGCACAGGACAAAGTATCTCAAAACTCACATAAAATTACCCAAATTCAAAATTTGAGCTTGTAGTTCAGTTTCTTATTTCTCTAAGCCATTTAGCAAGGTTTTCAAAATGGATGGAGATTCCCATTAGAAAAATAGAAAACATCATAAAGGAGGGAGGATTATGAGGTATGAGCCGAGAAATTGCAAAGAGATCAACTCTTCACCATTCATTAGACAGTGCTTTGAATATGTCAGTTGCCTAGGGTTTTGTCAAAGAGTGGGTGAAGTAGGTTTTCATGAGCAGCTCACTGATTGGATTGCCACCAATCTGACGAGAGAAAAAGCCACCATAACAGGGATTGGTTTTACATTCTCAGTGGTTTCCATCTCTCTTGCCACATGGATACCAAATAATGGGGAGTATTGGTTCAAAGGCATGAGCCTAGACCTTGAGCAATACAAACCTTTCTTAAAAACACCCTACTGAGAGGCTCATTCACACATCATTCCATTCAGATACCTGTTCGAAAAGTATGCACCACTGATGAAGGTTGAAATGAAGTTTTTCACTTGTGAGGGGAGATTTTCTAGATTGTATCAATACCACATTAGGATGCTAATGCATTTCATAGTCGTGGAACCTCTTAACTTGTGTAACTACTTGTGCATAGGTCTCATCGAAATGTCTGAAAAGGTGCAAATGAAAAACAAAGAGCATTACCCTAGCCTTTTCCATCACAGTTTGATAAAGGTTGTAGTCCTCCATCAGTTAAGAAAAAAGAACATGGCATGGGATACCTTCATTGAAACAGTGTTGCAGTGGCATGAAACTACGTCATCAATCCATCTCCAAGGCACATCAGCACAACCTATTTAGGTAGGGTCATCAAGAAAATTAGAGGAGGTTCCCAAGCCACCTAGACTTGAGGTGACCAAAATATATCAGAGAGGAAAAATACTTGTGTTTACTTCTCAAGTTGAGAAAAGGGCCAAGCCTTCTACATAAGTACAACAGGGATCACATTTATAGGATGAGAAGCTAATTGAGCATGATTTTGAACTAGTTGACTTGGAGGCAACATATGAGAATTCAAATTTGAAACAAGTTATCAAAGAGAAAGCTTACCAAATCAAATAACTCATGGACAATTTGGAAAGGGCTAGATTTATCATTTCTTTCCTTGACCATGAAAATAATCAACTCAAATCCAAACATCTAATAATGGAAAAAGAGAAATCCACGATGTTGAAAGAGGATGTCATAGGTAAAATAATGCTAGAGCATGATGAACAATAAAAGTAGGTTGGAAAGAAGAAGCCAAGGACAAAGGGTCTCAAAAGAGCATTGTAGAAGGAAAAAGACCAAAACTTAATGGATGAGGACTTGGATATTGAAGATAGAATTGTTATGGAAGTCAATGAAGATAGAGAATATTGGATAGGAAAAGTCCATGGCCATATAGAGAAGCTTCTTGACAAGGCTAATAGGGAAAATCAGCTGTTGAGGCACATGGCCCATCACTACCAAACCAAAAACATGATTTGCAACATCAAGGTCAAGCGAATGCAAAACAAGTTGAAGGAAACACTAAAAGGAAAAGATGAGAGAGATAACTTGGAGATGCTCGCTAAAGCATCCATGAGAGCATAATATACCTCATTTGGAACTTATGGACCAATTTTGGGAGTTTTTTGAGAATTTTTTGTTTTTGGTGAAATTTTGTGCAAAACTCAAAAATTACACTAGTTACAAAAACATATTGCCTTGGCACTATGGTTTTTCCTCAAAGCTCCAAATGAAAAGTGGCTTGCATTTTTAGAAAGATGATGTCATCCTCTCAAAACCAATTTCCTCATATTTTTCAGACAGGGCTCAGATTTTGAGAAAAATGAGAACTAGGGGTCAAAAATCAACATTCCGCCCCTCTTTTTGACATGCGTTGCACTTCTGGAGACACCTTGGGAGAATGAGTTTTTGAAGGCCTTCCCATGGGTAATTAAAAAAAATTAAAGATGTTATGGAAACTAGATGGACAAGGATAGTTTACCATTCTTTCACATTTCAATTTTGGCTTCCGGAAGACACCTAAAAGTGGCCTCAAAGTTGGCATTACGCTTCTACAATTTTCTGAGTTTTTAATCAAAAATTTCAGTTTGTAATTTCTCATATTTCTAGTTTGAATTGGTCAAATGTAACTTGATGATGTAGCTTCAGTAGTTCGAAGTCTAGATGATGTAATAATGAATAAATTAGCATGATAGGTTATTTTTATGGTTAATTAGGCCTCATAATTGATGAAAAACTCAAATCAAAGTCTAAGAGAAGAGTTTGTTTTTGAACTTCTCACTCTCACTTGTTGGTTGAGAGATGCTTGGAAGCTATTCCACCACTTAGGGATTTGACCCCTAAAGGTGGGTAAGATATTTGTTTGAGTCTATATGTATCTTTTCTCATTTAGAGAGAAGGGTTGGACTTCAGAGGAGAGAATTTGTATCTTATGCTTTCACTCAGTTAATCACAGGAGCAGTTGTAGCTATTTTTCAAGAATACATGTGCAGTGAGTTTGTGATGTTGTTTTCTTTCTATGTCAGTTTCTTATGCATGAATCCATCTTCCTTAACATTTTTTTCTTCCATCAATGATTTTCTTCATAGTTATATGGGCATAATTATTTATATTCAAAGCTCTATTTATGTGGAAAATCATTTCTATGCATTTCTTCTTCTAGATTAATGAATTCATGGCAGACATGCTCATTATGACTTTCTAATATTTTTAGACCCTACATTACATTGAAAAAATTCTTAGATTCATCAGAAGACACTACTATCTTTCTCTTCCTTATGCTTGCTACTGCCACCCTTTGAGACCTTGACCTAATATATTTTTCTCATCCTTGGTCCAGCTACCCAAAAACCCTAAATTTTCAAAAACTCATCTAAAACTATCATATATAGCCTAAATTCCATCTATTCCAGTAATTGACTATGAAATCATTAGAGATATCCCTCTATGGTTTAGTGGGGCTAGCTGCTGTGTTAGGATATTCCGACACGTAGGAATAGTTAAGTATAACTTGGTCTAGTATAGAGTTAGGTAAAGTGTGTTTCTTTACCATGTACATTTATAAATTACAATCCGACGGTCATGATATGTAGTGATCCGACGGTTCATTCTCTCCTCGGTATTACCGACACTTGATCCGTGGCTTGACACCCGATTGGTCCATGAATTCTATTTAAAGGGCATGGAGGGTCATTTGTAGGTTAACCGTGCATGAGAGAAGCTTATGTAAATTTTCATTCTTTTATTAATAAATTGCCTGTAGTAGCCACGTTGGCGCAGGCCGTGGACTGTTTCCCTCTCTGAGGGTTTTAACCACGTCAAAATACTGGTGTATTGATCTGTGATCTATTTGTGAGCGGTGTCCTTTTGGTGTTTTGTCTGAGGAACTTAACCTGTATATTTCTACAAGTGGCTTGAGGTTACCTCTTTCGATCTCCTCCTCAGCCTGGGATATTGTAGAGGATAACATATTATTCACCAATCTCTTCTTCATCTAGTCATCCAATTGGGCTAGTTGTGTTATGCTCTCTCTATTGATATGTGCTACTTGAATAGTCCTAGCAAGTGCATTATTAACTTCCATAAATGTTTCTAAAACTTGCTATCATACAACAACATAAAATCTCCCTATTTGAATTATTGATTTCAAACATGTTGATCATGTTATGCCTTTGGTTACCGCTTGTGGTGTTGGGTGTGGAGCCTGATTATCTTCCTAATTCAGAGGTATTTGTTTATCCAGATGTATACCCTAGGAAGAATGCGCACACCTCCAGGGGGGGGGGGTGTGGGCGTTTGGGGGTAGTGCCCCTGAAGCTAAAAAATAGATGTATAATTGCCTTGTAAAATATTGTAATTTCATAGTCAATCTAGGCCGTTCATTAGGAGGATGATCTGATGGTAGAAGTTATGTTTAATTTAGGGTTTTTTTCACTAGAAGGAAACCCCTTAATTTATATGAGGGAATTTATTGCAGCTATGTATATGTGTATTATGAGCGAGAAAGAGAGAGGAGACTGTGTGAGAGTGAAGAGGAAATTATAATAGATCTACTGTAGGTTGTATCTCTTCATTTTGCTAGATAATATAAAGGAAGGACTGACAGTTTCTCCATGGATGTAGCTGAACTTGGGTGAACCACATATATCTATTTCTCTCTTGTTTTATGTTTTTTTTTGTGTTTTTTATTTCTGCAATATTTTATGTGTTCCATTGTTCTATAATATATAATGAAGGTCTATTTGGCTAATAAACTCGTAGGAGATAAGGGTTCCTGGTTTGTGTGGGAAAAATGGCAGAAGATGGCAGGTTTAGGGTTGATAAATTTAACGGAAAAAAACTAGATGTGGAAGATGCAGATGGAAGATTATTTGTATCAAAAAGATTTGTACCTACCTTTGAGCAAAAAAACAAAGAAGTCGATGAGTATGACAGACACAAAATGGGGGATTCTTGACAAAAATGCACTTAGAACAATACAACTGTGCCTGGCTGTTATAGACATATTTGGGCACTACAACCCCAATCTTATATGTCGATAAAATAGGGCTCTTTAACTCCTAAAATTGTTGTTTCATACCCTAAAGGATCATGGTCAACTGATTACATCAATCCCCAAAAGTTCCACTTGAAAAACCATCCAGAACTAGCCAAAATAGGATCATACTGACTGCTCCATTGTCAGGGTGCGATGCATACTGAATCCTACACTAGCCAGGTGCAATGCATACTAATGAGGCCTTCTATAGGGTGCGATGAGTGAGGATGGACAAGTATCCGAGACAATTGCTAAGTGGATTCTCATGGAATATTCCAGAAACTTCTCCTATGACACTTGCCTCTCTGAATTTGCCCAGGGATGAGTAAGAGATCCAAGAAATCTCCAAGTGGAACCAAAAACAAAAAGTGGAATGACGTAGAATGACACTAATCAAAACCTAGAGAAGACTCACACCTTTTCACACATCTATAAATGGATCCCTCATCTAAGAGATCTAGAGGATGAAATTTTGTAATTTGCAAGGAAGTGCTAATAGTTTGCGGTTGAGAAAGAGCATTGTATTGTTGGTGTGATCTTGCTTTTCATGAGGTGAAGAGGGCTTTGATGTTGGAAGGATTATGTTGGATTAGACAGCTAGGTTGTATTTCTCCCTTCTATTTAATAAAGTTCTTTGAGTTTTCTTCCAGACAACTACACAATTGTGAATGTTATTATTTGTGAATGCCATTGTATTTCTGATTCTGCAATGCTTATGATATAATAGATCAAAATGATTGGACGATGTTTTGTTACTATGTTTCTACAGTTATTCTCTAAGCAGGATAAGTAGGAGAGGAGTTGCAAGCTCTGTCAAAGGGGAGAGAGATCAAGCAAGGAGTTAAGCGGAAGATCCAGGTTGGTTCCTTTGCCTCTCTCTTATCTATCATACACAGAAGAAATCCCAAATTGCTTTGATTGTTTGTTTCTAGGGTAGTTGCTAATCCTAGAGGGCTAGTCGATCGAAAAGACACTAGTTTTCCTGGAAACAAAATGGCGATTCCGCTAGGGATTGAATAGATGTTTGTTTGTTATTGTTGTTTGCTTTATAAACTATAGAAGGAGCCTGAAGTTAGCAAGATAGCCTTCAAACTGCTCTTGCTCTGCAATTGCATAGTAGATGAATGCTGCTTCAGTCAATCTCTGGTTTAGTTTATGAATTGAACATTTGAATTAAAAGCATTATAGATGCCCTTTTGGTAGCTCAGTAACCTCCCAAGATCATTCCTTTATACTTTGATCTTTACTGTCCATCATAGCTTAGCTTAAATCATTGGAACCAATTGCAAATTTGAGCCAAAACCCACCTCAGTTGTGCTCCCTAGCCCATCACACTGTCTATCACTATCAACCAGTATGCATCACACTTCTTGAGTGTAGCAGGTGCGATTCATACTTGTTTCTGTGAAGCCCAGGTGCGATGATTGACTGGGCTGATTTCCCTTTTTGGAATTTGGGGTTTTGTCCTTGTTTTCAGTTTTGTTTAATTGTTTTGCTGCTTATGATCAACCTCCATTGATTAGGATTAGTAAATGATTTTATGTATTTGTCCATCATTTACAATCCTTTGTCGAAAAGTTGCTTAAATCGATCTGTTGTTTTGGTACAAAAAGTGTCATAACTGTTGTTTTGTGTCAAAAAATAGAAGTGTCGTAAAGTCTTCCTTCTCAGAATAGTCGATTGAAATTTTTGTCATGTATTTGATTTGATTTGTTGTTATTCGAAGTGTCAAAAGAATTTTCTATTCAAAATTGAAAAGTGTCGTTTAGTCTTCCTTTCTATTTTGAAAAAGTAAATTGTCGAAATGTTGCTTTGAAAGAAATATTTCAGATCTTTGCTATACTTAGTTTTCCTTTTTGACATTTTTCACATTAAGGGGAACGAAAAACAAATACATGCATTTGAATTTGAATTTAGATTGTGCGCGAAAAATTATTTAGGAAAAGTGCCTTTAGTGTGTGCTCTTTGCTCTTTGAATGAAAGAATCACAATTTTCTTTCCATAGTAGCTAGGATTTTCATTGATCAAAATAAAGAATGACTGTTTATCATTGTAGATTGATTTTTTAGGAATTTCAAATGAACATCACGTGGTGAACCATTGAAAGGAAAAATTTTAAACAAGATCAACTCTAAAATAGATCTAAATGAACCTAACAATGCTTTGGAATCTAACGTAACACATCTAGAGGTCTAGGCTAGAGACGTGTTCTGGCGTCGTAAAATCTAGTAACTATCGTTTTCATCGAAGGTTGCGTGATTCCTCCTCTTTGATACAAAACGTGCTAGCATGGACTTGTTCTCCCTGTAATGTCGCTTATATATTGGGAGACCACAATAAGATTATATCCTTTATCCATAAGAAGCCGTGTCTGCCACCCTATCGATTGCAATGTATTGAACACAACATTCGGGAAGATTGACTGTCATACAAAAGTCCTTGGTAATTTCTCTTTAATTTATCACCAAGGTGTATATTGCAGTTTTGCGATTGGTTTGGTAATCTCTCTGTCTAGATTTCCAAAGTAGTCACTTTCATTCCTTTTCGACTCTTTAAAAGAAAATTTCCATCTGAGCACTTGTCACTTCAGGCTCATTAGAAAGCAAAGGGGAATAGAGTCATCTTTAGCTTTTTCTCGACTCTTAAAAATTGAAAAAGAAAAGTTGTGTCAAAGCCTCATTAAAATTTCTTAAATTCGAAATAACATCCCTATTCTTTCGTTGATCTTAGGTTGAGATAATGGAGTCCACCAATCAAGGAATCAATTTCGAGGGGAATCCTAGTCCATTTTATTCTTGGGGAAATATTGGTGCTCCGTATATGGCCACATTGTCCCTTTCGGGAATCACAATTGGCCTGCCAGTGTGGCTTTTCTCAACCTCTGTCACTCAAAATACAGTAACTCCTCAGTATTCGAATCAGCATCCAGTCGATACTGAAGTTGACCCTTCACTTTCTTCTTCGTTTGTTTCTCCCCCCCTTCTTCCTCTTCGCTTGGTGAAAATACTGATGCTAGTAACCAGGTGGCTAAGAAGAAGAAGAAAGGGAAGGAGAAGAAGAAGAAGAAGCCGATTCAGCAAGGGGGCAACCATGCAACATCTCGTGAAAATCCGCACACTAAAATTTCCAAACCTAGATCTTCATGCATAATTTATAGAGACCATTTTCATTGAGAATTTCCATGCATTCCTTGATCTTAAGAGAATGGTCTCCCTGTTCACACCAATAGGTGTCATCAACCTCTGGTGATCATGTTGACAGCACACCATCAACTAGTAATAGTGAAGTTTATGGACAGAAAGGAAAGGTCAAAATCCCATGTAGGTTATGTGAAGGGGACCATACCCTTCCTCGTTGTCCTTTTTTGGATGAAGCCAAAAGAGTCTTGCATAGCCATCCCACTTCACCGCAGCGACTTCCAACTGGATATAGGAAACTCTCCCCAAGTCCTTTACTAGTTGAAAATTTGATTGACATAACTCAACCGTTGGTCGAAACACCTATCGTTGAAAGTGAATCTTCTAAGTCCATACCAGACCAAAGTCAACAGGTCGAGATGGCAGTCGACCCAGTTTTACCTTTAGAAGATCATACCCTTCCCGAAGAGAGTGAGAATGATATTGTTCAAATTATTTTTATCACTTCAGAGTCCGATGAACTTGGGGGAAATCCACCCGTTCCTTGACAGCAGGAAGAGAATCCCCCAGTTCCCACTACTCAAGGGGTTAATTCAACCGTTTATTCGGTACCCCCTCCAAGTAGTCTAGTCACTTCCTTTGATTGGAATCGACTAGCAAGATCCCGCCTCCCTTCTAATGTACCACTTTGAATCATAGTACAAGTTTACAAAATGATCGTGTTTGGTACTATCATATATGAAGGGGCATCAGTGAGTATACTTTCCTCAACTTCTTGGAAAGCACTTGGTTCGCCATCGCTTATGCTTGTCACACGGAATCTGTCAGGCTTTAACAAAGAACTAGTCAACCATTAGGGATCCTTCCTAAGTTACTGATAACTCTGGGTAGGAAAAACCGTTCACCTGAACGTGATGGTAGTCCCAGGACTGTTAGATTACAATCTACTCCTTGGACGTGACTATGTTTACAACATGGAAGCTATTGTTTCAACACTCTTTCGAGTGATGTGTTTCCCGCATGAAGGAAAAATTATCACTAGCTTTCCTTCCTCGGTTCAAGCATAACTCCAAGTCGATCATCATCCCTAAATGGTCCTTTTGCGTCGAGAATGTCTCTCTAACCTTCATTCCATCCACCAAATTACTACGAGTAGTCTAGTGAATGTAACGAAGCTTAGGGGGCATGCACCCTTGTCTGTTTTGGCGGACGAACCCAGTTGAAAAGATAGGTTTCCCTGTAGATTATGTGATTGGTCTGAAAAACCATTCACTTTTGTCTGTGCTGCAGACGAAGCCAAGGAAGTGTTTTGTCTACTCTGTGGACGAAACCATCCGACCATATGAGTTTCCCTGTAAGTTAAGTGATTGGTCTGACACACCATTCACATTTGTCTATTTGGCGGACAAAGCCAAGGAAGTGTTTTGTCTAACCGGTGACAAAAACCATCCTGCTTAACCACAGTGATTTCCTTATGGTTACTAGAGACTCTCCTTTTCATCATGCTGGGGGAAAGCAACCCTTTTTTCAATTTCATTTTCTAGCTTTTTAGTTTTTTAGCTTTTTAAATTCTTAGGTTTGGTGATTGGTCCAACACACCATTCACCTTTGTCTGCGCTGCAAAAAAAGCAAAGGAAGTTTTTTTTCTAACCATGGATGAAACTATCCTACATAACCTCAGTAGTTCCTTAGTTTTTTAGTTTTTTTCTAGTTTTTTAGTTGTCATTTCTAGTTCGTGTAAAAAGAAAAACTAAAAACCTGAGCATATGTTATCGCATGGTTCAAGCTCGTTAAAAAATAAACCTACCACTGAGCATATGTTGTCGCATGGTTTAATCTCGTTAAAAAATAAACCTACCATCGAGCATAGTTCCCCCACGGTTCAAGCTTGTTAAAAAATGAACCCGCCTTTGGTAAATAACCTTTTGTGATTTCCATGCTATTAGCCTTTTGAGCCTTGGTTGTGTTCTTGCCATCACCTCCATCCTTTTGGCTGATCATACACTTCAACTTGATTGTTTACCCTTTTGAGGAACAACTGTGACGGGTGGTCTTGTTAGCCAACCTCTTCACATCGCCATGTTTTGAGAAGTTCCAAGCTTACCCGGAACCAGTTGCTACCCTAAACACCACTCGTTCCTCAAAAAATGAGTCTCCTTTAAACTATTTTTAGACTCATTAAATATGAAAAGATTGTCGAGCTATTGGCCTTTCTAGCTCACTAAAGTGATTTGAAGTGACATCCCTCCTGTATATTTTAATATTTTTTAGACTTGAGGGATTATCTCAAAAACAAGTTCGAGCGCTTGTCTTTTTGGCTCACTAAAGTGATCGTAAAGTCATCCCTTTTGTATTATTTTATCCTTTTTCAGACTTAAGGGATTATGCTACAAAAAAGAACTACTGGAGTTTCCTTTTCGTCCCTTTTCAAACTCTCTAAACATGAAAAGGATCGAGTTCTCTTTGTCATTAAATTCATTAAAACAATAGAGACAAACTTGTCCACCTAGACAAGAATGAGTTTCACTGTCTCTAGACTTGGGCAAATTATAGAATAAGCATATGTTATTCTTCTCAAGCTTGACAAAAATAAAGAGGTACTGGTTAGCAATGAATGGGGTAAAAGGGAAGAAAAATTGAAGAATTTTATGGTAGCAGGTTGCTCTTGAACATGACACTTTCTGTCCATCACCATGATTGAGTCGGGTTGGGTTATTCTGTGCACCAGTCATTTCACCATTGGTCTTCCACACCATCCATCTGTTGGGGTTAACGCTACCAATCCATCTCAGTGTCGCTGATATGTTCAAGAGAAGTCATTCAGTTGAGAAACCACCATCTAGTTAATGCCTCATCCACTACAATACCTTCACACTCCATTTTTCATGACTGCCTTTCCTAAACCTTGTGTCGTCAGATCGTTTTCACCTCCAGAAAATCATTTGCTTTGTTTTGTGTCGTAGATGTGGGATACATTAAGGGCCTCCTATGACGGGTCACTTCTTGTTGACATCAGCTCATTATCCAAGAAGTTGACTTAGAAACACCCCTTTCAGTACTTTGAAGATTGCATGCCTCAACGACAAGTTTCCCACTTTCGGCGACAAGTTGAAATCAATGGCCTTCAACCAAAATATTTTGTGTGGTGTTTGACATCAGATCATATATTCACACCACGTGAATTGTACTATAGTACCTTGAGGGTCATCATCATTATCGGTGATTCCTCTCGTGTTTGTTAATAGCTCACATTATTGGCTGGTAATCAGGAAATAACTTTCCATGTTCGACTTCAGAACATCTTTTCACATGGATCGACTTGTACATCGGGTGAAGATTGAACGAGATTGAAGACCCCAGATTTAGTTTCATCCATCTGGACTGTGATAAATCTAGGGATATAAAGACATCAAATGTATGCAGAAGTTGCATAGATGGTCATCCGAGCTAGGGATGATGAATCTACATTTGAAGAATCACTAGTCTGCATATGCAGACGACTATCTTTTCTATGTACATGAAATGAATTTATAAAGCTGAGCATGGGAATGTCCGCCTCAGCTAGATCATGAAAAAATATATTATGATGATATATTGTATTGTATCTTATACAGGTCACCATCCAGTTTCGAAAACCTCGAATCCTCATGATAAAGCATTTCACCCAACATCAAAGATTTACGACTTCATGCTTTAGGGGGCAACTATTATAGACATATTTGGGAAATGCAACCCCAATCTTATATGTCAATAAACTAGGGCTCCTTAACTCCTAAAAGTGTTGTTTCATACCCTAAGGGATCATGGTCAACTGATTACATCATTCCCCAAAAATTCCACCTGAAAAACTATCCAGAACTGGCCAAAACAGGATCATACTGCCTGCTCCACTATCAGGGTGCAATGCATACTGACTCCTACACTAGCTAGGTGCGATGCATACTGATGAGGCCTTCTATAGGGTGTGATAAGAAAGGATGGACAAATGTCTGAGACAGTTTGCTAAGTGGATGCTCATGGAATCTTCTAGAAACTTCTCCTACGACACTTGCCTCTCTGAATTCGCCCAGGGATGAGTAAGAGATCTAAGAAATCTCCAAGTGGGACCAAAAACAACAAGTGGAATGACACTAATCAAAGCCCTAGAGATGACTCACACCCTTGCACACATCTATAAATGGATCCCTCATCTGAGAGATCTAGAGGTTGGAATTTTGTAATTTGCAAGGAAGTGCTGATAGTTTACGATTGAGAAAGAGTATTGTATTGTTGGTGTGATCTTGCTTTTCATGAGGTGAAGAGGGCTTTGATGTTGGATTAGACAGCTGGGTTGTAATTCTCCCTTCTATTTAATAAAGTTCTTTGAGTTTTCTTCCATAAAACAACGTAATTGTGAACTTATTATTTGTGAATGCCATTGTATGTTCATTTTATTTTTGATTATGAAATGCTTATGATATAATAGATCAAGATGATTTGACGGTGTTTTGTTACTGTGTTTCTATAGGCATTCTCTAAGCAGGATAAGTAGGAGAGGAGTTGCAAACTCTGTCAAAGGGGAGAGAGATCAAGCAAGGAGTTAAGCGGAAGATCCAGGTTGGTTCCTTTGCCTCTCTCTTATCCATCATACATAGAAGAAATCCCAAATTGCTTTGATTGTTTGTTTCTAGGATAGCTGCCAATCCTAGAGGGCTAGTTGATTGAAAAGACAATAGTTTTACGGGATACACTGGTGGTGTCGGTAGCCTTTAATATTTCAATGGAAACCATAACAGAGGGCTTAATTATGGAATTAGCCAAACTATATGAAAAACCCTCGGCCTCAAATAAGCTATTTCTTATTAATCATTTATTTAATATGAATATGCTAGAAGGTGGATTTGTTGCTGGTCATTTAAATGAATTTAATATGGTTACTAGTTAGTTAAGTTATGTAGGGGTGAATTTTGATGATGAAATTAGGGCTCTATTATTTTTATGCTTATTACTAGAAAGTTGGAATGGCTTAGTTATGGCCATTAGTAACTCTATCTTTGGATATAGTACTTTAAAGTTTGATGATGTCGTTGGTGTTATCCTTAGCGAGGAAATGTGATGAAAAAGCTTTGGTGAGACATCAAGTAATGCTTTGACTGCAGAGACTAGGGGAAGAAAAATAGAAAGAGGAAAGAGCTCAGGATATCACAGTAAGTCAAGGATAGGGAGATCCAAGTCTAGATTGGGGATAGTGTGATAGAAATACGGGAAGAAAGGACATCTGAAGAAAGATTGTAAGTATTAGAAGGGAAAAGAAGGAGACACACAATAATAAAACAACCATGAAGCAAATGTGGTAGGTGATGTGTTGCAAGATGATTTGATTCTTTCATTAGAAAATATTATTGATGCATGGGTGGTAGATTCAAGGGCCTCATTCCATGCCATACCTGATAGGAAACATTTTTATGATTATGTTCAAGGAGATTTTGGATATGTTCATTTAGGTGATGATAAACCCTGTAAAATCATTGGATTGGGTAAAATTTTCATAAAACAATAGAATTGAAACCAATGACTATTGAAGGAGGCAAGGCATGTTCCATATCTGAAGAGAAATCTAATTTCAACCAGGTAGTTGGAAGGTGAAGGCTGTGTAACTATTTTTACAGATAAAACCTGGAAGGTCACTAAAGGAGCCCTGGTAATACAAAAGGAGAAAAGGTTTGTACATTGTATTTATGCAATGGTATTTCTAATTTTGTTAATGATTTAACCTCCATAGGAGTAGATACAACATTGTGGCATCATAGGTCCGGGCACATGAGTGAGAAGGGGATGCAGATTATTCACTCAAGAATTTTGTTTCCAGGTTTGAAGCATGTTGATTTGGATTTCTAGAAGAATTTTGTTTATGGAAAACATAAGAGAGTCAGATTTCTCAGAGTTGGGAAAGAAAAGAAGAGAAAAAAATTAGATCTTGTGCATACGTATGTATTGGGAACCTCTCAGGTATCATCACTCGGTGGCTCTCATTATTATGTTAATTTTATTAATGATGCAACTAGAAAAACCTAAATTTATTGTATTAGAAATAAATGTGATGTATTTGATACTTTCAAGAAATGGAAAGCTTTGGTTGAGAATGATATAGGAAATAAGTTGAAGTGTCTCAGGTCAGACAATGGAGGTGAATACTACCTCAAATAGTTTGATAAATATTTTTTAGAGCATGGAATTCACCGAGATAAGATAGTTCCAAGAACACCACAAGAAAATGGTGTGTCAAAAAGGATGAATAGGACAATCATGGAGCGTGCAAGGTGCATTCATGGTTTTCTTTACAAGTTTGGGAGGATGTTGTAGATACTATTGTTTATCTAATAAACATAGGGCCTTTAAGTTCCTTGGATGGTGGTATTCCATAGGAGGCATCGACAGGTAAAAAGGTAAAATACTCATTTTTAAAGACTTTCGGTTGTGAATCCTTTGTCCACATTAATAAAGAAAATAGAACAAAGCTTGAAGAAAAATTAAATAAATGTACCTTTATTAGATATGGTGCTAATGATTTTGGTTATTGCTTATATGATTATGAAAATTACAAAATCATTAGGAGTATAGATGTCATATTCAATTAAAGGGTCTTGTATAGGCATCAAATGCAGGAAAAGAAACGGGAAAAAGAAAACAGAGAATACACAGTGATTGATGAGATCACAAAAATAGTAAAGGTGTTTGAAAATCATAGTGATCAATAACCACAACAACAAAAACAACAAGAAAAACAAAAACATGCACCTCAAACACCTGAAATTGGTGTTATAAGATCTACCAAGATAAATAGACCCCCTGAACAATACTCTCCTTCATTATATTATGTATTGTTGACTGATTCTAGTGAACCAGAATGTTATGAAGAAGAAATGCAAGTAGAAACTAGAAAGAAGTGGGAGATAGCCATGAAAGAAGAGCTGGACTCCTTGGTGCATAACCAGATTTGGGACTTAGGCAGGTTACCTACAGGTAAAACAACATTGTAGAATAAATTGGTTTACAGGTTGAAGGAAGAAGATGGAGGTAGAAAAAGGTATAAAGCTAGACTTGTGGTGAAGGGGTTTTCATAGAAGAAAGGTATACACTTTGATGAAATATTTTCTCCTATTGTTCAATGACTTCAATAAGAACTATTTTAAAGTCTAGTAGTAGCATAAGATTTTCATCTTGAGTAGTTAGATGTAAATACGTCCTTTCTTGATGGGGATTTGGAGGAAGAGATCTATATGCAACAGCCACAAGGGTGTGAGGTCAAAGGGAAGAAGAAACTAATTTGCAGGTTGAAGAGCTTGCATGGCTTAAAACATGCTCTAAAGGTAGTGGTATCTAAAATTTGATAGGTTTGCCTGAACAAGATTATACCAGATGTCACTCTGATATTGAGTTTATCTCAAAAAGAAAAATAATGACAACTATATTATATTGTTATTATATGTAGATGACATGCTTGTTGCAGGGTCTAACATACTGGAAATATATGCGCTTGAAGAAAAACTGGTAAATTCATTTGCAATGAAGGATTTGGATGCTGAAAAACAAATCCTTGGTATGAGAATAACTAGAGATAGGAAAATTCACAAATTAACATTGTCTCAGACTGAGTATATAGAAAAAGTGTTAGAAAGATTTAATATGCAGAATGCAAAACAAGAACACCTTTGGATAGCCATTTCAAACTAAGGAGATGTTTCCCAAGACTGAGGAAGAAATGTATTATATGTCTAAAGTTCCATATGCATCAACAGTTAGAAGCTTAATGTATGCAATGGTATGCACAAGGCATGATATTGCACATGCAATGGGAGTTGTAAGCAGGTACATGAAAAATCCAGGAAAAGAACATTGGATGGAAGTGAAATGGTTTCTCAGGTATTTGAAAGGTACCACAAATCAAGAATTATTCTTTGGTGGTTCAAACATTTCTCTACAGGGATATGTTGATGCAGATTTTGCAGGTAATAGAGATAACAGGAGGAGCACCACAGGGTATGTGTTTACTATAGGTGGAATTTTTTTTAGTTAGCTTTAAAAAATGTAGAGTGTTGTTGCACTTTCAACAATAGAAGAAGAGTATGTTGCTACTACAGAGGCTAGTAAAGAAATGATTTGGTTACAAAGGTTTATGGATCAATTAGGTAAGAAGCAAGAGATGTGAAGGTTATACAGTAACATCTAGAGTTCCATTCATCTTGCAAAGAACTCAACATTTCATTCCAAGACTAAACATATACAACTCAAGTACCATTTCATATGATCATGTTTGGAAGATAGACAGTTGAAGCTGGAAAAGATACACACTAGCCAAAATCCTACAGGTATGTTAACAAAAGTTGTAACTAGGGAGAAACTAAGATTCTGTTTAGTTTCAATTGGTCTTCAAGTATGATGATGAATATGAGAAACAAACAGGTCTAAAGTGGAGTCATTGTCCACTAAATGAAGCAGCGGTGGGGTTGCTATAATCAGTCTCCAAGTGGGATATTGTCGAGTGTGGAGCCTGATTATATTCTTGATTCAGAGGTATTTGTTTCAGCCAGATGTATACCCCAAGAAGATTGTACACACCTCCATGCAAGAGGTACTTATCCCCCTCGCAAGAGTTCGGGGGTAGTGCTCTCGAAGATAAAAATTGATGTAAAACTGCCTTGTAAAATATTGTAATTTCATAGTCAATCTAGGTCGTTCATTAGGCAGATGATCTTACGATAGAATTTATGTTTAATTTATGGCTTTTTTCCTTAGAAGGAAACCCCTTGATTTATATGATGGAATTGTATTGCGACTGTGTATATATGTATTCTAAGTGAGAAATGTTGAAATTATGATACAAGTGTTATCCTTGATGGAAGATCACTCATTGGTCAATTTAGTTTTGATAAATGGCAACTCATAGTACAACAAGAATATTCAGAGGTAACAGGGCAGTGGTACAAAAGAACATGAAGATGGAACTAAGGTCTACTAATCAAAATAAAGAAGGTGAAGGAAAAGGTTTATGTAAAGCAGTTTAAGAAGAATATTCAGGTTCACTTACTCAAAACGACATATACATGCTCGTACATAGAACAAAAAGAGCGTATACATATACACACACTCTCACAAGAGGAAAAGAGTGTAGAGGTTGGAAAATCAAGGTTTTGGTCCAACGTATTTGGTTCAAGGTATTGGTCTGAGGTATTTTGTCCAAGGTATTGGTCCTAAGTAGGTTTGGTCTGAGGTATTGAGAAAGGCCTAAAGATATATAAGGAGGAGAAGATCATTAGGCCAAGGTGTGCAAGTGAATGATTTTCTAATGAATACTTCTATCTGAAGTATATTTTATGTTGCAGGGGCTATGTTGGTGATTTGATCTGAAATATTTTGTGCACCTTGAATTCAATGTTGGATCAGGATCATGAGATCTAAAATGACTTATCATTTGATGATCTCATATTGGTTGGGCCAGATCTAATTGTGTACACCTATTTTATTCTTTGAATGTCATGATCTGGGTTTGTCTGAAGTCCAAAATACCAACGAAGTTATGAGTTAATATTTGTAGATTTGTACGCTGGTTCGCTTTGGTGAAGTTGCATATACGTGTTGATTCGACTCTTCTAAGTAGCGTATGCAAAAGAAAAAGTACGTTGTTCAGAGATGAGGGCTCTATTTGATTAGCACTATTGTTTTACTGTTGTTTGTTAATGAAGTCTTCTTAGATATGAATGTAAAACTAAATGCATAAGGACTTTGATATCTGATTGATTGATTGTACAAGTGAGAAGGGTGATCTCTACTACTTCATGTGTAAGGCTCTATAAATTGACAGTAAATTTTCAGTATATTGTTGGTTGGTACATACTTGATTCAGAAGTTTTATGTTTCAGTAGTTTTGAAGGTATACGTAGGTTTGATTAAAGGAAGTAGCGTATACACGCATGTTGGGTTTATTAAAGTAGAGTATACATTCTAATGCATTATTTTTGAAGTTGCAGCTGGTTATAAATGATGATGTAGGTTTCTGGGTTCAGCACAATGTTCTAGTGACAATGATCTGATTGTTCATATTAACTGATTGTTGGTTGATGCATTTTGAGTTTCAAAGTTTCTAAAGGGTCCAGTATGAAAATTTGATGAAACAAGGCCATCAAGTGTATTGTTGTGTACCAGGAGCATCTACTCTGAAAATTTATGAAACATGGTCCCTGGAGGAAGAGAGAAGTTCATAGCCTTCTATAGGTTGGTGCCTACATACTAGTAAACACATTGGCTAGTACAAGAGCTAGGGGGTTGTAGCTCCCTTCCAGTGGAAGTTGGAAAATGAGAGAAGATTGTAACCTTCTGCGGGTGGGTGCCTATGTACTAGTATGAACCTACACTAGTATAATATTGTAAACATATTTTCCTATTATTAAAAGAAGACAGAGATGACAACAACAGGTGGTTTTCACCCACATTGGGTTTCCACCTTAAATCTTGGTGTTCATGTGTGTTGCTTATGTTTGATGGTTTATTCTTTTATTACTACACATGGTTACTTTTTAATGTTTAATAAAGTACTAATGCATTGATTAAAGATCAACATATGATGAATTAAATAAATCATAAGTTCATTGGATATATGCTGGTTTCCTTAAGAACAATTGTGTGCACATGCGAGTTCCCTTCACTGAAGTAGCGTATATAAATATGATTATGGAAATGAAAATGTTATTTATTTGTAAATACTGATTCACCCCCCCTCTTAGTATTATTTCCAACAATTGGTATCAGAGTAGGTCCTTCAGAAGAAGCTTGATCACTTGAAGGAATATCTTGCAAGATGAATAATCACGAAGGCATGGGATCCATCAGACCACCAATCTTCAATGGGAGCAACTTAGTATATTGGAAAATAAGAACCATAGCCTATCTACAATTTCTTGGAGCCAATATTTGGGAAATTGTGGAAGGAGGATATCAATTTCTAGTAGCAATTCCTATAGACTCTGTAGGTAAGAAGTTATACAAAACCAATGCCAAAGTTGTAAAGTTGTCAATACATTATTGGGATGTCTATCAGAATTAGAATTTGTCAAAGTCATGAAGCTCAAGACAACCAAAGAGATATGGGACAAAATCATTCAGAGCTATAAGGGAGACTCTTAGGTAAAACGTGTTAAGCTTAAAACTCTAAGAATTCAGTATGAAACTCTTAAGATGTATAGTGATGAGAGTGTTTTTAGTTACTTCTTACGTATAGATGAGATTGTTAATTATATGAAGAATATGGGTGAAGAGATAAAAGAAGCTACTTTATTTGAGAAAATTTTGAGATCTTTCTCTTCCAAATTTGAGTCAAAAATGTCTTCCATAGAAGAAAAATAGGATCTTCAAACTATTACTGTGACTCGACTCCATGGAATCCTAACTTCCTTTGAAATGAGAAAAGGAGGTCCATTAGATATGAGAGAACCCGCTTTTAAAGCATCAACAAAGGGAAAAGAAAAGGAAGAGCACAATGAATCAAAATATATTTCAGAAGAAGAAGATGAAGTAAATTTTGTCAAGAAGCTTCAACGGGGTTCCGAAAGATTCAGAAGTAAGATACCTTTCAAATGCTTTACTTGTGGTAGAGTCTGCCATTATGCTTCCAAATGTCCTCATAAAGATAAATATGAAAAAGGAAAGGAATATGCAAAAGGAAATAAAAAACAAGTTGTGAATAGAAGGAGCTACTATACGCATGAAGATAGTGATGGGTTATCTAATAGTGATGAAGATGAAACAGACCAAGATTATAGACTACTCATGGCTTATGACAATGATGATTTCTTAGATGCCTTAGAAGAGGAATCATTTCTTGAAGAAATTACTAAACTCAAAATCTATTTAGAAGAAAAAAAATGATCATCGATACGTTGACACACCAACTCACAGAAAGAGAAAAACACAATGAAATTCTACAATGTGAAATTGTGGGTCTAAGAAAAGAACCTGAGAAGACAAATCTCTTAATCTTAGATCTGCTAAAGGATCTGAAACTTTGAAAAAATCATCAACGTTCAGTGTTCTCCTCTCATAAAGACAGATCTTGGATATACTGAAGAGTCATCTCAATCACAGAAGCCATCAGCCTCCACTAGAAGCTATATTGACACAACAAAGACCAGTGAGTAGTATGTCAATCATCAGCAAAGGCCTAAAATTACTTATCAGGTAAATCATACCCAATTTACTCCAAGGATGAATATCAACAGAAGCTTCCACCAACAGGTAAACAATGCCAAAAGATTCTATGATCGTAGAAACTTCTTTAATGGGAAATGTTTTTCATGTCATAACTTTGGGCATAAGGCCACTCAATGTGTTGCTTAAAAAACCATCATGACTAGTGAAGCACGAAATCAAAGGGGTGTAGCAGGAATCAATAAAATTTCCTATAATAACTTTTCTCCTCTTGAAAATGAAGTAGAATATTCGATTTGTAACAACTTTGGTCATGAAGAATATGAATGCAGGAGCAAATTTTGGCCATCACTTCAAAAGGATAAAACATCTTTAAATCCCAAGATATGGAGAAAGAAGGAATCTCAAACGAAAATATGTGGCATAGCTCTATATGTAGAACGACAAGAAAATCAGTGGCACATCAACAACGGATGCTCCAAACACTGACAGGTGATAAAGAGAAACTTCATTCATATAATTCTTTAGAAAAAGAAAATAATGTCTCATTTTGAAACGACACTCCATCTATCATTAAAGGTAAAGGTTTTGTCTTCTTGAAAGAAAATGTTAAAGCTGGAAATGTCATGTATGTAGATGGTTTAAAGTATAACCTATTAAGTGTCAGTCACATGTGTGATCAAGGAAATGAAGTTGTGTTTCAATAAAACGAATGTGTGGTTCATGAGCTTGATACAGGAAAGACCGTGATCAAAGGAACCATAAATCCAAACAACTTATACATACTCAAAGAAGGACAACAACAATGCTATCTAAGAAAAAAAGATGAAAACTGGCTATGGCATAGAAGATTGGGACATCTAAGCTTTTCTCAAATAAGAAAAGCATGCAAGCTCAAGGCAGTATGCGATCTTCCAGACATCAACAACCCAGAAAATATCATATGAAAACCATGTCAAGTCGGTAAGAAAACCAGAGTTTATTTCAATGAAAAGGAAGGATTAGCAAGTAAGCCTCTTGAATTCATCCATATTGATTTATGTGGTCCAACAAGGAAAACGTCACCTCGTGGAGAAGAAAAATTTATTTTATTTATTGACGACATTTCCAGCATGTGTTGGATAGGTCTATTAAAGCATAAAGATGAAGCATTTGAAAAGTTTAAAGCCTTCAAAGATTTAGTTGAAAATGAATCATATCGAAAAAATAAAATGTCTAAGATCTAATCGAGTGGGAGAATTCATATCATATGAATTCTTTGACTTTTGTGAACAACATGGAATAAAGAGGCAATTCTCCATCACAAGAACTCCTCAACAAAATGGCGTGGTAGAAAGAATGAACAGAACAGTTCAATAAATGGATTGAGCAATGCTTGATGAATCTGGAACTCGTGCAACTTTCTGGGGTGAAGTTCCATTTGCTGCTATGACTATTCTCAACAAAGAAAATGTTTGGATAAATAGAAATCAAACTCCATATGAACTTTGGTATGGTAAGCCTCCTATTGTAAAACACTTTAGAGTGTTTGGAAGCAAATGTTTCATCAAAAGGGTTGATGATAAACTTGGTAAGTTCGAACCCAAAGCAGACGAAGGAATTCTTCTTGGTTATTCATCCAGAAGTAAAGGGTACAAATGTTATAATAAAAGACTTCAGAAAATTGTTGAAAGAATTGATGTTGTAATTGATGAAGCATGCATAAATTTGAAACAAATGAAATCAACAGAGGAATATGATAGTGAGGAAGTTGGGGAATGCTTTCCCGCATCAAAAGAAAATGATATAGAATAAGAAACCAATGAAGCACCAGAAGAAGATACAAAAGATAGGGAAAAGACTCCGTCCAGGTATGTTTAGAAGAACCATCCAGAACCTCAAATTCTAGGAGAAAAGGGGGCTAGTGTACAAACAAGAAGAACTCTTATAGGGACCTCAAGCTATCTAGCATTACGATCATCCACCGAACCTTAGAATGTAAATGAAGCCTACAAATATGAATGTTGGGTCAAGGCCATGGATGAAGAACTTGACCAAATTGAAAATAATGATACTTGGGAGTTAGTTCTTAGAACTCATGATAAAAAAGTTATAGGAACAAAATGGATATTTAAGAACAAGTTGAATGAAAATGGAGAAGTTATTAGAAACAAGGCCAAACTTGTTTGTAAAGGGTATGCTCAAGAAGAAGGTATAGATTTTGAAGAAACTTTTGCACTTGTTGCTAGACTTGTGGTGAGCACCAATATTGCAGCAATAATGCTACAAATCCTGGGCTTCTTACTTTACTTTTATCAACCCGGTAGTTCATAACAAACTTGGAAGGGATGGTGCTGTATGCACAAGTACTAGTTCTTATTGCAGGCTGTCACTTGGTCAGCTGGCGCAAGATCACTAGGAGCTCAAGCCAACTTCTATGGATTCCAGAAGAAGCTCTATATGTGATGAAAGAAAGGAAAACTTACTCTACAGAGGCTACTCTACTTGCAGAAAGGAAAAGAAGATTGAAATGTAAAGTAAACCTAACAAACCTTACTTAACCAACTAATCCTACTTTTGCAGAGAGAAAGATGAAAAACCATGAAATAAATGCCATTACCTACTCAGGAAGTAAACAACGTCTACTCAAGCTATTTCTAGAAGAAAATGAGAAAAAAAACATCTTTTTGGATTTTTATGTATTTTTAGGTGAAATTGCCTTGCATATAATTTATTTGTTTGTGTGTGGCAGCAATTAGGTGGCGATGGAGGATGAATTTGGAATTTGAAGAGGTGTAGGAAGTTGTGGATGGGTCCTAGGACGTCCCAAGTGGCCTTATGGAGGCTTTTACTAAAATCAGACTTCAAAAATACACCTACAGGAAAATCTACAGGAGGCTACAGGGGATCTTCAGGAAGTCTACAAGAGGTCTACAGGAGGATGCTGAGAGCAGTTTTGGAGGTTTTGAAGGTGGGAAAGTGGGTGTAAAGGGTAGCTAAAGGCTAGGATGATGTGTTAAGGTGTCTAGAGTTCATCAATAATGATTATGAGAGAGAAATATGGTCGGATTTGTTTAAGGAAAGAGAGGAAAGTTTATGAGAAAAGTGCAGAAAACTAAGGCAGATTTGTGAGGGACTTTGGGTGACCTGTGGAACATAGATCAAAGAGAGATGGTGATGGCTAATTGGCTGAATTATTGTGAGAAGATATTTGTTGCAAGAGAACTGAAAATCAAACAATGGAACTAAGCAAGCAAAGAAACTAGATACATCAAAAAAATAGAATTTTCATCAAGCTAATCTAAACTTTGATCTAGGAAAGTAAATGCTGAAAAATGCTACATGGAAAGAAAGCATGGAGGGAAATTTATTGCAAAGATAGAAATGATCATGGTGGAATAGATCTTAAAGCAAAGCACTAACCTTCTAACAAACTACAACACTAGAAATCCTATGCAGAAGGAAAATCTGTGTTTTTGTGGCAGCAAGAGGGTCTTGTCCTTAATTCATGGTCCCAAGGGGATGAAAGGAAGCCAAGGCTCTGTTGATGGCCTTTTTGTATCTTCTTTCTATCACTGTTCAACCTGCTATAGAAAATTGAAATGGAAACAACCTTCTAAATAACCAAAAGCAACCTATTCTTAACCAAGAAAGAAATTTATCTAACTGCAACTAATTCATCAACTGAAACAAAGCATATAAATACAAACAAGAGGATCTTGTTTGCTTGGATTGGGCCCTAACCCAAGAGCTTCAGCCCTCTAAGGTAACTCAGTGCTAGATCAACAAGGATCTCATCTTCATTATCAAAATAATAATAGGATTACATAAAACTGTCAACAAAAGTAAGCTCGAAGTTGAGCAGAGCAACGCTACAACAAAAATTCAAAAATTTGACCAACTTTCTAGTGAGGCCCTAGGTCTCTCTCTTATACAAATCAAGCTCCCAACAACTTCCTCAAAATCAGGGAGGCTTGTCTCTCAAAACTCGAGATAAACATCAGTTATCCTCCAATTTGCTCGGCTGCCTACTGATGAATGACTTGGCTGCTTGTACTTCGAGTTGAATGAAGAGATATTCAAAGTGGGGAGTCATAAATGAGGGGGATAACCTCCTATAAATAATCTCCCTTGTCTACTTCGAATTATTGCTGCGAATTGTCCACTAAATATTTGACTTTATCTCCAAAATTGAATAAAAGTCTGCATTAAACACATATTAGACTCCATGGCATAATGACCAACCCAACTCACTCCATAAGCATAAATATAATAAAAAACATGCAATAAGCTAAGAGAATGGTTGATTAAACTATGTTAGGAGGAAAAATGAGCCCATATAATTACCCATTTATGGGGCTCATCATCACCTCCCTACTGAAGGCGTTGCTCATCCTTTGAGCAACTTAATCCATCTCCTCATCTTTGATGGCCCAGATGGCCTCCTTGACATCCCATGCTTCTAATGTGAGGCCCTATCTTTGTCATGGAATCCTGCCTTTCTGTCCACCTCTTCCCACTGATGTTGTTGTTCTTCTTCTTTTTTGCCCTCTAGCATTCCTAGTAGCTCTTCCTGCTATTGTTTCTCTTCTTCTTCTTTTCTGCCCTCTAGCATTCCTAGCAGTAGTGGGGGACTCAATTTGAGGCCAATCTGTTACACAAAAAATTGTCACCATGACTTTCTACAGTTTGTGTGAGTCCATCAACACTCATACATACCTCCTTTGCAAGTCTTGAGCCTCAGCTCTTCATGTCAAGCCTTGAAAATGGGAGAAAGACCTTAAAAATATCTCAAATCCTGGTTTCGCACTTTCTCCTAGCATTGCTTGCGGTGCCGCACCCAATGGTCATGTTTCCTGCGAACCTGACTACTCTGTCTATTGAGTAATGGGTGCGAACACCTGTAAAAGTTAAAAAGGCGTGAGTTCATTCTTAAAAACTCATCTTGGGTCACTTCTATACACTTCTAGATGGAATATTGCACTGGCAAGTCTGCTCCACCTTGGTTCATTCATTCCATAACTAAGGGAGCTAACTCCATGATATGAGGTGCTTATCCCATTGAAGGAGGAACTTATCCCTTCAATGGTGGACCTGCAACTCCCTCCATTTGCACTATAAATTCATGCATTGGGCTGGTTGTAGGAGAGGTTGAAAGCTGAAGATTCTTGAGGGTAAATGTTGCTGAAAACTAGGCTTCCTTTTTGAGCTTGTGAGAGGAGAGATCACATACCTTTCATGTCATTTGGGAAGTGAATGAGGCTTGTCAAAGTAGAGGAGACTCCTGCTGGACCTTGGAAAGAACTTGTGCAACATAAAGGAAAAGGTTGTAAGGTTCTTTTATTCATAAAGTTAATACAATCAAGTTTGTTTTTCTCAATGAACTGTCTCTAATGTTATGAGCTCCTTGATCTTCATAATGAACATGTTTTATTATACGCAGGTATGCTTTGATGTGTGTTTGTTTGTGTATGTAGGTTATTAAAAAGGAACTGCTTGGAGCTGTTGGGATAAAACTGCTACAAACAAGCATTGGACCGAGGTAGGGTTTGTTACACCTCTTAGTGTTCATTTATGAATTGAAACATGTTTAGAGAAAAGTGGATTTGTTTGTGTTTTTTGTTGCTAGATATCATTCGATACTAGGGAGATCGGTCTTATCCGCAAAAACGATTTATCCGGCCAACAAATTGGCGACTCTACTAGGGAACTGGTTTGGTTTGGTGTCTTTGCTTTGACTTGAGAAACTGGAGTTTTGGTTTCTGATTTTGCCTTGATGTGTGTGAGTTTGGGTATTGGTTAGATCCTGGTTGGATTTTTATTTTTTGAAATTTTGGAAGAGGACTACACCCTCTGAGTTAGTTACAGTGCGAACCTCTCCGCACTGTTACAGTGTAACACAGAGCGGCACCGCACCTGGTTCTACTGGGGGCCTACGGACCCTGTCAAAAGTTTGAAAAACCTAAGATCCATCTACCCAGTTAGGTTTAGTTTTTGTCCATAGCTGTTAGTATATGCCCAAACATGCATTTGTCTTGACAAAAGTTCCTTGTGAGCTAGTTTTCACTGGTATTCTCGTTTGAAGTGATTTTCTAAGAAGTTTTGCCTGTTGGATTGATTTTTGCTTGGTCTTCATAGTAGCTTAGAGATCCGAAGCCTTAGAGACTTAGATCACCCTGGTCTCTCTGGTCTTCTTCCTGAGTTTGACCAACTTATGAAATCTATCCGTGAAGAGGTCTAGATCCCATTTTTCTCGTTTACAAAACTTTGATTAAACTTGATTAAAAGTTTCGAATTCCATTTTTTATTAAAACATAATTGGGTGTTTTTGATTAGTTTGTTGAGCTGAACAAATTGATCCTTAGTTAGCTGAAAGACTAAGTTAAACATCCTCAAAAAAATTTCAAGTTTCTTTTCAATCCATTTTTCGTTTAGATCTCAAGATTAGATCATAGTTTTGAGTTTTTCATAGAAATTATAGAAGCTTGTTGAAAAATTTGTTTTCAATAGTTTTTAGAGTTTTTCTAGAAATCTTAAAAGCTCTCTTAAAAGAATTTTTTATTCTTGTAGTTGTTGATTGTTGAAAAGAAAAGGGATTTTTTGTGAGAGTGATTAGTAGTCTCATTTTTAAAGTTCTTTGAAAAAGACAAAAAAGTTTCCTTTCAGTTGTATGTTAAGAGAAAGATTTGATTTTCAAAGCATTGCATTTTCCACTCTTCCTTAGCTAGAAATTCATTGAAAAGGAAAAGGAATTGTTATCATCTTAGGTGCATTTTTTAGTGTTTTGGAGTCGAGTCTTCATACCATAAAGTTTCATCTCCGCACCCATTGACTTAAGGAACAAACAATAAAATTCACACTTAATTAAAATCGATCTAGCAATCTTTTATTTTCTAGGGCTCTTTTCACCAACATAGCTTAGGCTAGTATCTTGGAGTAGGGAGTAATTCTTTCTCCAAGATAGTTTAAACAAACAAGTAGTCGATCTTGCGGTAGGGAGGAATTCCAATTGTTACATCTATGCTCTGGGAAAGCTCCTCTTAAAGGAGAAGCACGAGATCATATCCGAACCAGTGTGGGAATCAATCCTTCCTCACTGGGAACGATAGAATATATTCACGTATTAAAAACAATAAACCTCGGATTGACCATTGTCAAGGAACCTGGGGTCACTTGTTGGTAAACCTTGAATTATATCAAGGAGCCTTCAAGGGGATTGAGCTTGTTACTCTGCCCTTGCGTGCATATCAAATGGTAGGTTGTTCCCCCAGGTATATTTCTTTCCGTTGGTGACCTTAGTGACCATAATCTTTAGGATTCTTTCCTAGGTGACGGTGGAGGGAAGATCCCACTGTACCTGGAGCAAACATCGACTAGACTCACTTGGACTCTCTGGGGGGTTATCTTCACTCGAGATGGTTATAGTGGAGAAACTTGTGCCAGTCTGTTTCATTAAGCAGGTTGTCGGGGTAACTGTTCCAACCGACATTTTTGTATTGAATTCTGCGACGTTGGATTTCATCACCAACTAGTGTTTTCGATCCAGAAAGATACTGTTTGTGTGTGGTTTAATCTCCTAGATTTATTAGGCGTGTGCTTCAAATTGTTTGTTTCTTTAGAGAATTTAGGTGATTTTCTTGAGATTTTCCTTGTTTTCGTGTGAAGTAATTAAATAATCAATTGTGGCTGAATTACTGAGACAATCTCGTTGACTGCAGGGACAACCTCCTGAATTTACACTGAGTCAACTTGAAGGGCTGTGAGCCCTTGTCACACCTAGTGAAAGTAGGCTTGGGTCACTGGAGGCCGGAGAGTCTTCGTTGATTGTACATCCTGATCATCTAGTGCAAGCAAAGGAACATATTTCTGAACTGATTTCATTTTCCGATGTTACTGGTAGTATCACTCCTAGTAGCTCATTAGCCGAAGAACCTGAAATCTCTGAACCTGAGATTGAACCTGCTGCTACTCCATCTTCAGGATTTGCTTCTCCTGTTTCTAGTAGTCGTAGTTCACCCATAGTAGAAAATATTATTACCGAGAATCTTCCTTTTGGACTCATTTCCATCGAAGAAATTGTAAGTTTGAGTCCGAATGAAGGCATAAGCATCCCTGAAAATCAACCAACTATCGAGCTTAGGGAGCGTGAATCCATTTTCTACAGTCCCATTAGAGGTGACGCTTGGTACATTTCATTGACCAATTTATTAGAAAATCTAGGTCTTGTGTCTTCACCACCTCGATTTCCTTTCCATCCAACACCCAGAGGTTATTATCCTCCTTTGAATATGTCGAGACAGTCATCCTTGTTTTCTCAGATGCCAGAAACTTTTTTACATGGCGGTCCTTCTGTTCCTCCTGGGTATCAGTCTTTATCTGGTATGTTTTCAGGAGCATCTCCTCTACCCATCGAATATGCAGTATCTTCTGGTCATAACAGAACTAAACCGTTAAGTGTCGAAGAGATTCTTATGATGTCTGGTACTACAAGGTAGTTCAATACCGTCTGGGGGGCAGCTACAAGGTACTCAAATACCGCCTAGGGGGAAACTTCAAGGTAGTCCATTACCACCTAGGGGGAAACCTCAAGGACAGTATGTCCCTACGGGATAATATTTTCCTCAAGTTCAACCCCAGTATCAATATGTACCTCAAGGTCAACCCCAGTATCAATATGTGCCTCAAGGTCAATACCAGCCTCAAGGTCAGTACCAACCCCAAGGTCAGTACCAACCGAAAGGTCAGTACCAACCTCAAGGTCAGTACCAACCTCAAGGTCAATATCAACCTCAAGGTTTTCAACCACCTTTAGGTCAATCATTTATTCAAGGACCTGGAAATGTACCGTATAATTATCAATCTTACACTCAACCTGGTTTTGGTCCTCAATATGCTTAAACTGTTATGGGCAACTTGGTGTGGGATCAACAGACTCCGCAACCCAGTGTGCAGTTGTCATCTCAATCTGGACATTCTTTTGTTTCTGGTTCACCCCAGCAACTTGTCCAGCCTACTACTCAAACTTCTACACCTAGGGCAGCTCATCAGCCTGGGCCTAGCTCACCTCAAACTCCATCCCAAACATCTGTTGCAACTATTGCAGCTTTTGTTCAATCCACTCCACCCATTTCTGGAGTATCAGCGGCTCCAGTTTCTACTGCTCCTGTATCAATTCCTCAGGCCTCTTTACCCCAGTCGGGACCTACAATACAAACTCCAGTTTCCATGCCTATAGGACAACCTAGGCCTAGTACGGTTGTCACAAGTCAACCCCAATTTACTTATCAACCGTACCAGGGGCAGTACCAATTCGGCCCTGCTGTGCAGAACCTGGATTATCAGTATCAACCGTACCCTGGTTATACGTATCAACAACCTCAACAACCCTAGTATGGTCCAGTTAATCCTGGTTTTCCAGGAGGATATAATATCCCAAATGCAATTTCGATACCCAGTTATCCCAGATATCCTCCTCCTGGGGCTGGTCTTATGACCCCAAGTTTTCGGGATCCGAACCGTCAGTTACCAGTTATAGCAACTTTGGATTTTCCTGACTTGTCGCACCTTACAAACAACCCCATTAATTATCTTCCGTTTTGGCTGCCAATGCTGAATAATTGGCCCAGTGATATACCAAAGTTTGAGGGGAAGTCAAGAGAAGATCCGTCTAATCATGTGATGACTTACCATCTCTGGTCTGCATCGAATTCCATTATAGATGATTCAATTCATCTTCATCTTTTTCAATGCACTTTGATTGGCCTTGCAGCCAAGTGGTACATTGAGTTGCCACGAGGCTCTTTTTACAATTTTAGTCAGTTAGCCACTTCCTTCCTTACTCATTTTCAGCTGCCAGTCCGATATGACAATGGCACGGAATTACTAACTTCATTAAAATAGTCGACACCCACATATATTTCAGACCATATTAATGAATGGCGACGTCAATGTCGTTTAGTGAAAGTTTTTATCCCGGACCAAATTTTGGCAGAATGGTCTGTAAAATCGTTATTACCCAAAATAACTAAAGATGTAGCCAAGGCAGGAGTGGTTACCAAAGAACAAGTAATTGCTCAAGCTCAGTACCTTGACTTAGTTTATACCCAGTCACGTACGTTACACGAGAAAATCCCCGACCTTCCGAAACAAAATCAAATAGCTACACCTCCCTCAGGGTCTCATGCCACTGACGGTATGATTGGTACTGTTAATACCAAGAGTAAGAAGAAATCCTCCAAGAATTCTTCTCCTATTATAGCTTTACCAGATTCCCCGAAGGGAGAGTCTTCACCTGAAATTTCTACCGATGTTCATGTCATAGAATCATATACGACCAAATCAAAATCTAACAGTAAGAAGAAAGGTAAGAAGAAGAATAAGCAAACCTCGAAGGAGAAATCCGATAAACCTAAATCTACTAACGAGAAACGTAAACCTCGCTATCCTTGTCTCATCTACGATGAGGAGCACTTTACAAGAGATTGTCCACATCGTGCCGAGGTCGTGAAAATCATCAAAGGTTTGCAAACACCTACTGTTTTGAAGGATCCTTTTCCAAGTCAAGACAATAAGATGATAGGTTCTTCCTCTAGTGCCTCGGAAGAGCCCATAATGATGATGTCACATGTAAGGATTGCGACACTATCACAAGATTACGGAAGTAAGAGTCCTCTTGGTGGTAAGGAAGCAGAATCTTCTAATTCCAATCCATCAACCTCAGCTCCGTCTGGTTCTGATCCACTACAAATCGAGAAACCAAATCCCGACTTAGTAATCAAACCGCCCGCTAAGGGTATACTTCGAAAGTTATCTTTCAATACACATGCGAGAGTTGCTCATAACTATAACATTGTTGAAGATTTAGCTATTTCACCTTCAGCAATGTCAGCTTTGGAAGTGCTACAATCTTGTCTAGCACAACGTAAAATGCTATTGTCGGCTATAGGAGCTGTTGATCTTCAGGACTCAAACCTCATAGTCTTCGATTTAGAAAATAGTACACCTCATTTACCTCATCAAATGGCTTTCCAAATCCCAGTGTTAGTCAAAAACAGACCTTGTTTTAGGATTGTAATTGATGAGGGAGCTTCCACGTGTATTATGTCGATACAGTGTTGGAAAACCCTTGGTTCTCCTACACTTAATCAATCCCTAACGATTCTAAAGGTCTTTGATGGCCGAGCGTTTCATCCTTATGGCATTTTGTAGGACTTACCTATAGGTGTTGAAGGAAAAACTGTTAATCTAGATGTGGAGGTGGTTGATGCCCCTCTAGATTACAACCTTCTTTTTGGTGGTAGCTAGTCTTATGCCATGACTGTTGTCGTTTAATTGGTCTTTCGGCTTATTAAGTTCCCACACAATGGAAAGATCGTTACAATAGATCAGTTAACTTACTTTTCATCCGTCCCATCCTCTACTGAGAGTATTCAACATGTTGGTAAAACCACTATCCCTTATAAGGATGTTGGAGTAGGATTAGTTAAAGATTCGGGTTTACTCGAAACTTTTTCATTTCCTCCTCCCAATGTACCATCTCCTTTCACAACCATTCATATGCTTTCGTCAGAATCCACAGTTCTTGACGATCCTTGGATTGTTCCTTTCGATTCCGAGGTGGACTCTCTTGGTGATGCCATGCCTTTGAGTCCCTTTGAAGTTGCTTATCAGGCAGTACAGTCGTTTTCCGACTCAAGTTCAACCAACCTTGATCTAGTGAATGAGATCCATGAAAAATCACTTTCAATCTCAACCTCAAAATCAACAACCTTTTTGGAAACTGTTCACACTGATGAACAAATTCGGGAAATGTTGCATGTTGATGCATTACCATGGGAAGATATTCATCATTGGTCTTTGTTTTTACCTGAGATTGATCATTTTGAAAATGATTTTTCATCTATTTTTACTGCTGAATATGTCAAAGAACCACAGAATAAATTGAAACATCCTGATTTTGAACAAAATTTAGCCAATATTTCTCGAATGGTTCCTATCGACATTTCAGTCAAACTCGGGATTGTTGAAAACATTCACATAGGTGCTTCTTGTACGGACACTGAAGTCAACACACATAAAGCCCTATTTCAAGAATTCTGTGACGTGTTTGCCTGGTCCTATGAAGAAATGCCAGGAATTGATCCTTCAATCATTGTTCATGAGATCAAAACCTATCCGGATGCTAAACCCGTCCAGCAATGATTGCGTGAGATACACCCACGAAAAGCTGCTGCCATCAAAAAAAAAGTTGAGAAATTACTTAAAGTAGGTTTCATTTATCCAATTCCTTTGATGGATTGGGTATCAAATATTGTTCCAGTTACTAAAAAACAAGGGATGATAAGAATATGTATCGACTATAGGGATATTAATCGTGCTTGTCCCAAGGACAATTATCCCACACCCTATATCGATCAAATTATCGATGATTGTGTCGGCAGTGAAATTTTCTCCTTTATGGATGGTTTTTCCGATTACAATCAATTTAATATTCTACCTGCCGATCAACCAAAAACGACATTCATCTGTCCATGGGGGACATTTGCTTATTGCAAGTTACCTTTTGGATTGAAGAATGCCGGAGCAACTTTTCAAAGGGCAATGTCTTATGTGTTTCATGACATCAAGCAGATTGTGCAGCCTTATCTCGATGATTTACCCACTCATTCCTTACGTAGATCCAACCATCTCACTCACTTACAAGCAATTTTCATGAGATGTAGGCATTATCAGATTAGGCTGAATCCGCACAAGTGCGTTTTCTGTATAGAAACGGGTCAGTTACTGGGATTTGTTGTATCCAAAGTTGGCATTCACGTCGATCCTTCGAAGGTCGAAGCCATCGTCAAGTTACGACCTCCTTCGACACTTTTCCTACTCCAGAGTTTGCAAGGGAAAGCAAACTTTTTACGTTGTTTCATTCCTAACTACGCTGAGATTACAAAAGGTTTCACCCAGTTGTTGAAATAGAACACTCCATTCTTTTGGGATGAGATAGCTGACAAATATTTTGATGCACTTAAACATGCGTTGACCCATGCACCATTATTGCATCCTCCTAACTACAACCAGGATTACTTCTTGTACCTCGCCACTTCACATTCCACCATTGGGATGCTTTTAGTTCAACAGGATGAATTTGAAAATGAACATGTGATCTATTATCTTAGTCGGACACTAACTCCCACTGAGTTCAAATACTCACATGTGGAGAAACTGGCCTTAGCTGCAGTCCAAGTTGTTCAGTGATTTCGTCATTACATTTTGTTACACAAAACCATCATCATTTCTGACTGTAACCCTATGCAATACATTTTGACTAAACAATTACTAGTGGGCAAGTATTCCAAATGGATTTTCATCCTACAGGAATTTGACTTGGAATTTGAGAAGGCCAAGTCAAAGAAGTCTTTGGTTTTTGCAGAATTAATGTGTGACTTCCCTCGTGCTGATACTGAACATGTGGTGGAAGAACCCATTGTGGATGAATCCTTGTTCCTTATCAGCACTGTTGATCCATGGTATGGAGATATCATTGTCTATCTCCAGGCCCAATCTTTTCGGCTATACATTTCATGATCTCAGCGCTGGAAAATACGATTCCAATCCCAACCTTACACTATTATTGGAGATACTCTTTATTGTCATGGGGTGGATTCTATTTTCCATCATTGTCTTACTCATGACGAGGCTGAGAAGGTTCTTAATGATTGCCACTCTGGAGCATGTGGTGGTCATATGTCTGGGTATGCCATAGCCCAAAATATTTTGTGCACTGGCTATTTCTGGCCATCCTTATTCAAATATTGTATTACTGCAGTCCAGAAATGCCATAATTTCCAAATATTTGATTATAAGATGCACACTCCTCTTACTCCTCTCCACCCTATCATTACCGTTGGTCCATTTGAAAAATGGGGTATCGATTTTATTACATGTAACCCTCACTCGGCTAGGAGGCATGCGTATATCATCCTTGCGGTAGATTATTTTACCAAGTGGGCTGAGGCGATGCCTACATTTTCGGCAGATGGAAAAACTGCTGCGATTTTCGTTTTCAACCATATAATTGCTAGGTTTGGTGTTCCCCAAGCGATTATCACTGACCATGGGAGTCATTTTCAAAACATCATGATGACTGAACTTACAGATTAGCTTGGCCTGTGTCACGATAGTTCCACTCCATACTACCCACAGGCAAATGGTCTAGTTGAAGTAGTCAAAAAATTTCTAGTCACCATGATCCGATGAATCATTGGGATTCATCAGTCAAATTGACATAACATGTTATTTTCAGCGCTTTGGGTGCACCGAACCTCAGTCAAAACATCGATAGGTTTTACTCCCTTTCAACTGGTTTACGGTTTAGAGGCAGTATTGCCCATTGAATGCGAAGTCCCGTCATTACAAATTGCCATGCAATTATTACCAGCCACTTCCGAAGAGGAAAAATTTTTATTACACTTAGCTCAATTAGATGAGAATCGATGTAGTGCTGCATTGGCTATTGAAGGAGACCTAGTCTTACTTTACGATCAAGCAAACGATAAGTTAGGGGTTGGAAAATTTTTACCCATGTGGCATGGTCCGTATATTGTCAAGCGAAAGCTGGCAAAAGGGGCCTATGAGCTAGAAGATTTTGACAGTGTCTCTTTAGGTAAACCTAGGAATGGGCTTTATATAAAGCGATATTATGCTTAAAGGATTAGTGTGGAGATTTCTTAGACTAGTTTCTTTCTAAATTTGGTGTGTTCTTAGGTTAAAGGTGCGTGCTTTACTTTATAGAGTATTTTTCATTATTAGTCCTGCTTATCTTGATTTTACTCTTGATATTGCAGATGTCGACGCCTCTCCAAACATACATCGGTTTCGCTGATGGCGCTTGTCATAGTACACGGAATATCTCTTCCGTAGCTTGGGTTATCTATTCACCCTCTGACGAGTTAGTATCTATGCATAGGGTAAGCCTCAGTCAAACAACGAATAACATTGCAGAATACAGTGCAGTGATTGAATTATTATCTGAATCCATTTCATTTGGAATTCGAAGTTTGATTGTTAATTTAGATTTGGAACTCATTGTATTACAGCTTAATCAAGTTTATGCCATTAAAAATCCAATATTATTACGATTATTTTTGAGAGTCCGTCTTTTGGAACGAGAATTTGATTACATAGAATATCAGCACATTCCAAGATATTTAAATACATTAGCAGATGCAGTTGCTTCTCAAATGTTAAATAAAAATTTGCATTAAATCAAACAGTAAATTTAAAAACATATCATAACATGTTTTGCAAGATAACCATAATAATAATATAGCATATCATAAGAGTGTGTCAAAATATATATCGTCCTCGATCATAGGTTGAAAAACACCTTATGATCGGCAAAAAGGATAGTATCAAAAGTCCAAAAATGAGTCTACAAGGCAATCATCCTATTGCTAGTGATGATCTCGATAAGACACCACTGCTTGGGCCACCCTACAAAGGAACCTCTTAAAAGGTCCTAGGACCCCAATCACATAGTGCTAAAGCCTAAGAGGAATGTCATCTATGCTGGTCTCTGGAATATCTGCGGTCAAGCGCTCTAGATGGATCTCCAACTCGGCCAAGGTCTCTGCTGATTGGTCCTATGGGGCCGGTGCTGTGGCAGCTGGTTGTCTTCGATCATAGAGCTGGAGAGAGGCTAGTCGCCATGGACACACATTTACATTTAAAACTTTTTACTATTAGTTTTGGGACAACTTTAAAAAATAAAAAATACATATATAATTAAAATGTTGAAAACAATTTTACCTCTATCATCCCATTGCTCTCCTGGTGGAAGAGCCATGTCAGGATCACCACGATAATCCATCCCAGCGTATGGAAAATCCTAAATAATAAAGAGTTGGTTCTCTAACCAATGGAAATACTCTGTTGTGAATCAAACAACCTCGATACCCTCCTCAGGATGGTGGGCCATAATTGCAACCCATCGCATAACCCGAGGATCTCGGGGAAGTCCAGCCTCAACAGTGAGTTGCTATGGAACCAGCATCGATACCCTCTCTAGGGCAAATTTGACAACTAAATAACCATATCCAAATTTATTTAGCTATCCATTCTTCACCCTAGTCAATTGGCCCTTCACATTGGCCAATACAGCATTGCACCAGTTGAAGATGGTGCCTCGGAAGCAGTCTACTGCCATACGCATTTGGGAACCTGTAGCTAGATGCAATGTTGCGCTCCTGCAGAGTTTGGTAACAATAAAAGAAATCACCTTTAGTTCAAGGCGAGAGATGGTTTTCACATCTATCCGTTTGTCTGGATTCTGGTTATTACAGAACTCTAGTCGGAGACTAGCAACAGATTGGCCACCTGGCCTAGATCCAAATAGAGATAACTCTGCGCCTCTCTTGGGCAAGCCAGTCAAAAAGTATATGTCATCCGGCTCGATTTCGAGCCGGTTTCCACCAATAATGAAGCACTAGTCCTGTATGCTCCACCTGTTCACCAGCCATTGTAGAAAGTCTATCTGTGCCCTCATGCCAGGTATGGTCCAAAATTTGAATAGCCCGCATGCTCTTAATGCCTGTAATGAAGGTGGATGGATTAATGTAGCTTGATCCATGTCCTCGTGCTCTCTCTCCCGCAAAACAAGCATCTTGCGTACCTACATTACAAAATAGGTGGTGTTGGAGAGGTAAATCCCCTCTACGGATAGAGGCGATCCCTACTAGCCCAACAGGGGGCTAGCAACAATCGAACAATGCTACACCGCAGGTTCCTAGTTGTAATTAACAAGTGGGTGAGAATAACCTACTTGGATTCCAACGCTTGTTTGTCGAAGAGATATTCCTCTCGCTCCTTCGCTCCAGCCGATCACAATTCCCCGCTATCCTCGCGGCTGAATACCTGCACAAGC
>APFE030494161.1:378648-422008 GCA_000404065.3 Pinus taeda | reverse complement strand
TTAAGCTACTAGGTTTAAAGACGCCGGAACACGTCTCTAGCCTAGACCTCTAGATGTTCTTGTTAAGTTCCAATGCGTTTTTAGATAAATTTGGTTTATTTTACAGTTGATCTTGAATTAGGTTTGAGTTTGAGGTCCTACCGTATGATCTCTCAAAAACACCTAAATGCAACTATATGCCAAAGATCATCATTTTGTTCGATGAATTCTAGCTAACAAGAGTTAAAGATCTTTCAAACAAACAAAACGATTTCAAACAAACACACAACCTAATGCAACTAATAGCAAGGAAATGGAACTTTTCTTTTGAACAACACGAGACAACGAAATGCTTTTTCCTTTTAACTATCAACGCAAAATATACTAGTTTGCTTTACTTTTTCAATGACATAAAAGTTCTTTTCAAATGAATTAGAGAGATAGCAACACTAAGTGAAAACTAAATCACTCAATGGACACAAGACAATTCCCAAATCCCTAAAACCGGTTCTCCAAATCGAAGGAAAACGAGGGCTTATGAGCTATTGTAATCTAAGCTCAAAAAGACAATGAGGAATTCGACGGAGGAAAGCAAACCGCTTGGAACACAATCAATTGCTTTCAATAATCACCAAACAAAAGTGGAAACAAGAACGAAGTTGGCTGGCCAACTAAGAACAACAAATCCCGGACGGGAGGCTAGACACACATGACCACTAGATGCCCTAGGGTTTGAGTGTGAAATCAGATGAAGATAAGCGAACACCCGGAGGATGAGAGTTCACAACCAGACTAACGACGGCCTGACACACTTAAGTAATTGCTAAAAGCCAAGACAAAACATAACCCAAGCAATAAGAGCAAAAAGAAGGCTTTGCACAAACCGAAAACAAGCGGTAAACGAGTTCTCGTAGGATGAGGCCTCGCATGCAAGCGAGTCACAGTTCAAGCAAAGTTATCAAGCCAAAAGCCAAGTAGAAAAAGAAGGGGAAAACCAAAATCAAGAGGTTCAGTGAGTTAATTTGGACAAAAGAATTTTTTACAGGATCAGCGCGGGTGACCCTATAGCAACAAAGCGATGACGAAAAAGTGCCTGTAGCAACTTTGCGCTGTCAGCGCGGAAGGACACAAATAAAGGGCGTTGTCCCGAAATACCAGGTCAGCGCGACTGTGTGAATATAAGAACGCGATGACAAAGGCAGCAAAGAAGGCGGGATGCGATGTCAGCGCAGCTGTTTTAAAATAAAACGCGCTGAGGCTGAAAAACAAATAAATCTGAACAAAAACTTCCAAACCAAAAGAACAGGCTTTCAAGGCAAATAAGGTAGTCCTTGGGGCACACCCAGAAACAAACCAACAGAAAAACAATCCCCGAAATCTTGACAAAAGAGCAATAATCGAAACAAAGGTGACACACAAAAGACAGGCAAGGCCTCCCCAGTGGAGTCGCCAAATTGTTGGAGAGGTAAATCCCCTCTACGGATAGAGGCGATCCCTACTAGCCCAACAGGGGTCTAGCAACAATCAAACAATGCTACACTGCAGGTTCCTAGTTGTAATTAACAAGTGGGTAGAATAACCTACTTGGATTCCAACGCTTGTTTGTCGAAGAGATGCTCCTCTCGCTCTTTCGCTCCAGCCGATCACAATTCCCCGCTATCCTCGTGGATGAATACTTGCACAAGCAAAAGAGAGCAAACACAAGCGTAAAATCTACTAACAACAACTATGTATCGGTCAGGAAGGATACAATCTGCGTTAATCATTCATTGGACAAATGGAAATGGAACCATAAGAGTAGTCATCTATCTTTATTAACAGAAAATAGAGTAAGGTACAACCGAAGTCCTGACGTTGAGTCCTTCTCTAGAGGTCCAGCCAGCATATCTTCTAAGCATTCACCTTTGAAGCAAATCTCCCAAGTCAAAGAGGTCTCTCTCTCACATACAAGGCAACAAGCTCATGACCTTCCTCAAGCTCAAAGCAATCCTCACACAACACACCAAATGCCTACAAAGAGCAGCACTAATGCACTAAGAATTCCTCAATCAAAGTCTATATGTTCCAAACTAGCTGCTCATGGGCAATGGAGGAGGCTTATAAAGGAGAAGGAGTCTCCATGAATAGGTAAAGGATGAGCTTTCCCCCAAGATAAGTGGATGGTCAGTCGAACAGACATGCCAGAGAAAGGATGGCGACCTCAACAATGCTAACAACCAAGTCTGGAGGGATCTGGAAGGCTGGTTGTTAGAACAAATTCGCCCAAACAGGATCAGCGTGGGTGAGACACTGGGCTGGCGCGCTGACATCGCAGACCAACTACAGAGGAGGTCTGGTCAGCGCGAAAAGGACAAACGGAGGGTGCGCTGTTCGTAAAATGGGACCAGCGTAGAAAAGACGTGTGCTTCCGTGCTGGTAGCGCATCAGATACACTGTCCTCCGCCTGTCAGCGCGGTTATTTGATTAACAGACGCGATGACTCCTTTAACTTAGGCAAAGAGGGTTTTTAAGCCATTTTGAGGAGCATGAGTATGGGTGAATGTGGTTTATAGCACAGTAGGGAGACTGACATGATGGCAGTGACATTTTACTGTGTAACAGGTGGATTAGAATTTTCATTTCAAAATTCTATGGGGCAAAAATGAAGAAACTAGGGTTCAAAATCTGCATTCCACGGGGTTCGCACCCATCCCTTTAGAGATAGTGCGTAGGTGTGCACTTCTCCTTAAGGATAGGTGCGGCATCCCGACTTTTCTATGTGCACAAAAAAATCAGGATGTACAGGGGCCACGTGGCGCCCCTGCGCAACTGCTGCGGGCGATGTTTTGCCCTATTTTTCCTCTAAAAATCATTTTCTAAACCCTAAAATAAAATTTTAAACAGATGAAATGCAAGTTAGGGACAACGTGGATTACCTGGAGAAGACAGTTCTTGATTCCAGCGGTCAGATTTTTCGCAATCCCCACAGGAAGTTTTCTACCAAAAGCTCTTACTTTTTACTCCAAAGGCAAACGATAAAAATGAACTTGTAAAAGCCCTTTTATAAGATTTTTTGAATAAATAGATTACATTTATTTATTTTTTACTTTGAAATGGTCATTTTTGGTGCATTTTTATTATTTTTAAACAGATATGAGTAATGTTTGCAGTTTTTGTGCAGAATATTGGGTATTCAGGTGAAATTGGTCATTTTCAACAAAAAAAACATAGGAGTCCTCTTTAAGCTCTTTTCTGACTTGTAAAATATTAAAAGATTGCCGAGTTTTTCTTTTTAGACTCGTTAAAACGGAATTAAAAATACGGTCCTTTTACAACTCTTTTCCGACCGTATAAATATGAAAATATTACCGGACTTTTGTTGTTTCAAGTTCGATATTGGTAATAAAACGACGTGTTTTCAATCGCTTTTTTACTTTTTCAGAGTGAAGGCACTAATTATGAAAAGTACTCCTTGGTCGTAATGATCAAGTGGTTCTCTCAAGTATTATTTTATACTTTTTCGGGCTTGGGAAACACAAATTTACGAAAAAGGACAACCATGGATTTTTCTTAAGTTTTTCTTTTGACTCCCTAAAAATGAAAAACGCTGAGTTTCTCCTATACTGGACTCGTTAAAATTTCACAGTAAAGGACTTGTTCAATTACAAATAGGAACGAACCACTCCTTCTTAGGGTTTGAATCTAAACTAAGTTGGACTCATCGAAGGATGAGCTTATAACCAAGCAAATGTATCCTCCTCAAGCTTGTCAAAAAAAAGAGGTATTGCCAGAAATGGTGGGGGAAAGGAGAGAAAAAATGAACCTGTTTGTCATGACTTTGTGTTTGAAAAAATTTCCATCACTCTTGAACATGACACTTTTATCCACCTGGGTTGGGAAATCCTTTACCTAACAGTTAATCAAGCCACATTGAAAGTCTTTAGCTAGTTTTTGGGTATTAGCTTTGGGTCAACTGTCACCAAGCCATCTGCAGTGTCGTTATGTGTTCAAGAGGTCTATACAAATAAGCCATTCACCTGAAAAATATTTGTCATCCATCATTGACCATCCCTGAGTTAGTTCTTGCCAAATATATTTCTTCGAACTTGATCTATGATTTCGTGTTATGGGCTTGCCTATGATGGATCGCTTTCTATTGACTCCAACTCATTATCTAGAAAGATGATCTAGAGATCGACAGTACCTTAGAATCTGCATGCCTCAATGGCAGGTATGGCAGGTTTCTTGCCTTTGACGACAGGTTGCGTCATTGACCTTCGATTAAAGGATTCTATGACGTGTTCGACATCGACTCATTCATTCACATTTCATGGATTGTACTGAGTACTTTGAGGGCCATTGACATTACTGGTGGTTCCTCTCACACTTGTTAACAATTTACATCATTGACTGGTAATCAAGTGGTTTCTACCATGTTCGACTTCGACACATTCATTCACATGAATAGAATCAGACTAGTTCAGGAAGTAGAAATGAAGACCCTGGATCTAGTTTCCACCATCCAGGCTGCAAGGAATTTTGTTATCATTATATAGTGGACTATTCATAAACAGATGGCTGCGCCCATATTGTGTCCATATGTTCATACTTGTGGTGTAATACAAAATCATTCCTGTATTAGAGCAGTTTTAGATAGTTCTTAGTCAGTTTTGATCTGAGTATGGGAATGCCTACCTCAGTGATGATATTTTCACATATATATATTTTGTGTTGAATGTTTTTATAGGTTCCGACCGGGGTATCCACAGGAAAATCCTTGAAATGATAAAGTCCTTCACTTTTCTTAGATGATAAAAAAACCATCCTCATCTACTACAGACTTCACACTTTAGGGGGGAAATTTGTTACACAAAAAATTGTCACCATGAATATTCTACAATTTGTGTGAGTCCATCAATACTCATACATACCTCCTTTGCAAGTCTTGAACCTCAGCTCTTTATGTCAAGCCTTGAAAATGGGAGAAAGACCTTAAAAATATCTCAAATCCCGGTTTCGCACTTTCTCCTAGCATTGCCTGTGGTGCCGCACCCAATGGTCATGTTTCCTGCGAACCTGACCACTATGTCTATTGAGTAATGGGTGCGAACCCCTGTAAAAGTTAAAAAGGTGTGAGTTCATTTTTAAAAACTCATCTTGGGTCACTTATAGACACTTCTAGAAGGAATATTGTGCTGGAACGTCTGCTCCACCTTGGTTCATACATTCCATAACTAAGGGAGCTAACTCCATGATATGAGGTGCTTATCCCATTGAAGGAGGAACTTATCCCTTCAATGGTGGACCTGCAACTTCCTCCATTTCCACTATAAATGCATGCATTGGGCTGGTTGTAGGAGAGGTTGAAAGATGAAGATTCTTGAGGGTAAATGCTGCTGAAAACTAGACTTCCTTTTTGAGCTTGTGAGAGGAGAGATCACATACCTTTCATGTCATTTGGGAAGTGAGTGAGGCTTGTCAAAGTAGAGCAGACTCCTACTGGACCCTGGAAAGAACTTGTGCAACATCAAGGCAAAGGTTGTAAGGTTCTTTTATTCATAAAGTTAATACAATCAAGTTTGTTTTTCTCAATTAACTGTCTCTAATGGTTTATTTTATGAGCTCCTTGATCTTCATAATGAACATGTTTTGTTATACGCAGGTATGCTTTGATGTGCGTTTGTTTGTGTCTGCAGGTTATTAAAAGGAACTGCTTGAAGCTGTTGGGATAAAACTACTACAACAAGCATTGGACCGAGGTAGGGTCTGTTACACCTCTTAGTATTCATTTATGAATTGAAACATGTTTAGAGAAAAGTAGATTTGCTTGTACTCTTTGTTGCTAGATATCATTCGATACTAGGGAGATCAGCCTTCTCCCCAAGAACGATTTATCTGGCCAACAATGTGCTAGTCTAATGCTTGATTAGCGATAGAATAAGCTAACCAATTATGAGATCTTAGAATATGCAAATAATTAATATAAGTAAATGATCTTTGCAACAACCTCACCCTTAAATACTGGCAATATAAACATGGATCCCTTACCTGATAAATGTTATTTAATTGTGACACTATCAATTGTGAATCAAGATAAACTACCAACGAGTCGATTTCATGAGAAATTGCCTCAGATAGAAAATTAATGACAGCAGTATACTCATCCATATTGTTTGAAGCAGGACCGATGCATACTCCCCTTGATACCATCAATTGACCAGTTGGATAATACAGTACCCAAGCTGTGGAAGCGAGATTCTGAGTGTGCCGACTAGCACCATCGGCAAATCCAAAATAAACCAAGTCATCCATCAACACCTGCCAAAGTAGACCAAAAAGTGTTGATATCACAAACTCTCGACAAAATATGCACGAATATACATAATGTACAAAGAAGCCATTGCCTAGCTGTTATTTAAGCAAAGTACTTCTTAAGGTAGAGCCCGTTTCGGGGTTTCGCCAATTTGTTTCCTTCGAAATCGATTAATTCATACGACCCTTTTGTTAAAACTCATTTAATTATGAAGGGACCGTACCACATAGGTTTGAATTTTCCTACCCCCAAGGTGTCTTTATCTTGGTCATAGACCAAGACAAGGTCACCTTCAGAAACGACACGAGGATGGACATCTTTATCATACTAGGTTATACCCTTTTCTTATGAGCCTCATTTACTATGGCTGCATCTCGACGCTGCTCATCGAGATGCTCCAAGTGAAGGAGGGACTCTTCGAGACGAGAGGTCTCTGGAAGGAGCTAAATAGCTAACTTAAGAGATGGAATTTCCCATTCAACAGGAAAGATAGATTCCAACCCATAAACTAACTGAAAAGGTGTAAAACCTGTAACAGTCTTGACGGAGGTTCAGTATGCCCATAGAGCTGGATACAACATAAGATGCCAATTGGATCTATTTTTATCAATTGTCCTTTGTAGTATCATCTTAAGAGTTTTTTTTACTGCCTCGACCTGTCCATTGGCCTAAGGATAATAAGGAGACTAATGTTCCTGCCGGAAACCTAGTTTGAGAGCCAATTTGGACATTAGCTGATTCAGGAAATGACTGCCATGGTCAGTGAAAATCTCTCTTGTGATACTGAACCTTGACATAATATGATTAAAAAGGAACAATGCCACTGTCTCATTATCGTTTTTATAAGTGGGCATCACCTCGGCCCACTTCGTGAAGTAGTCGACGACCACGATAATATACTTTTGATTCACTGTTGAAGGTGGACGACAAGTCATAAAGTCAATACCCCACTTAGTAATGGGACCGACAGTGACAACGGGAAAAAGAGGAGCTGGATGTGCGCGTCTCTTCCATGTATAAACTTGGCACAGGTGACAGCATTTGACCGCTTCAACACAATCTTTGAAGAGCGAAGGCCAAAAATAGCCAGCATGCAAGATACGTTGAGTTGTAGCAAGCCCTGGTAGATGACCACCACAAGCTCCACTGTGGCAATCATGTAGCACAGACTCTGCCTCCTCTAAGGTTAAACAACACCAAAGGATTGAATCAACCCCTCGACGATATAATGTGTCACCAGTGATCACGTAATTTTTAGCGAGGTGACGTAATTTGCGATGTTCATCCTTAGAGAAAGCAGAAGGAAACTTTGAAGTCTGGAGATAAACAATGATATCTCCATACCAAGGGTCAAGTGAAGAGATGAGGAATAAATGTTCGTTGGGAAAACTTTCCTCGTAAATAGTATCCTCTCCATAATGCAGCTCGGAAATTAGCTCAGCAAAAACCATAGATTTCTTGGACTTATCAGACAAGAACTCGAGATCAAATTCTTGTAGAATGACAATCCATCGATTATATTTGCCCCCAATCACTCTCCTATTGAGGACAAACTGAAACGGATTGACTGCTACCAAGACAATAGTTTTGCATAGCAGAATATAATGACGGAGCCGCCGGACAGTGTGGACAGCTGCCAAGGCCAACTTCTCAACTGGAGAATAGCAAAGTTCAAGACCTATCAAACCTCGGCTAAAGTAATAAATCACATCCTCTGTGAGAGCATCGTCTTCCTGAACGAGAACCATACCAATGGTTGATTCTGATGCAGTGAGATATAAAAGAAGTCCCTACCATAATCTGGTGGACTCAAAAGTGGGGCAGAGACTAATGCCTTTTTCAAAGCATCAAACAACTGCTACGCAAAGTCATCCCACACGAATGGAACCCCTTTGCGGAGAAAATGCATAAACACTTTAGTGATCTCGACATAGTTCTCTATAAACCGTCTTAAGAAATTAGCCTTCCCTTGAAGACTTTGAAGTTGTCGAATGGAGGACGGGGGAGGCAACTGGACTATCGCCTCTACCTTGAAGGGATCAACTCTAATCCCTTCATTTGACACGATGAACCCTAACAACCGACCAGACGTAACCGTGAAAACGCACTTGTTCGGATTCAACCGGATTTTATAAAAACGACATCGCCCAAAAACCATTCGAAGGTGACTGGGATGATCAGTTCTTTTTCGAGAACGAGTAGTGAGATCGTCCAAGTATGCTTCGATGATATGTTTGATGTCATGGAAAGCATATGACATGGCCCACTGGAAAGTGGCTCCAGCATTTTTGAGACCAAACGACATCTTTCTGTATGCAAAGGTACCCCAGGGACATATAAAAGCCATCTTATGTTGATCTTCAAGACGGATAGAAATTTGATTATAACCAAAAAAACCGTCCATGAAGGAAAAAATCTCATTACCCGCAGACTCATCAATAATCTGATCAATGAATGGCAAGGGGTAATTATCTTTCCGACAAGCTTTGTTTAAGTCCCTAAAGTCGATGCATACTCGGATTGTTCCTTGCTTTTTATCTACAGGGACTAGATTAGAAACCCAATCGGTAAGAGGAACAGGGTATATAAAACCCGCCTTGAGTAGCTTCTCTACTTCGGCTTTAATGGTTGCTGCTTTCCTAGGATTAACTGATTGAAGTCTTTGACGAATCGGCTTAGCATTTTCATACGTCTTGATCTCATGTTGAACTATAGAAGGATCAATGCCAGGCATTTCTTCATAAGACCAAGCAAATACATCTCGATATTCTTTAAAAAGGTCGATGTAAATTTTCACTTCTTCAGGGGAACATTTGATTCCAATGAAGAGATTCTCAATCACGTTAGGGTCCCTAGAGATGTTTATAGACTTTGTTTCTGAGATCACCGACATATTACCTTTGCCACGAAAGTGTGCTGGAGCCAAAGGATTCGATATCTTACAAACATCATTAGTGAATAGCTTCAATCTACACCCATCATCACTTCGAGGATTGCTTCTTCAGAAGGTAAAACCGTATCTAAGCAATCCAAGGCAGAGGTGGAATCAAAGGCCCAAGCTAGGGCCACATAACCCTCAAACTCCTCTTCGGAAGAAGGAGCAGAGTGGTCGTCTGCAGAGTTAACGATAAACTGATATCCAAGCTCAGCCGCAGACATAGAGGATGCCATTCCATTTACTTGTCCTTCAGCTAATGTGGTCATAGGTGAAGGCAAGGTCCAAGGGTCCGAAAAATAATGAGTTCGAAAGAACCATTCTCGAGGAGACTCCTTGGATGATGAAACGACATTGATTTGAGCGATAGGAGAGGGAAACTCAAAGGTACCCATCAATGAGGAATACATCCCAACTCCTAGATTCTCCGTAGGTGGGTGAGGGTTATCTACTAAGGGGACAGTAGAGTTAGAAGTTGCTTGAGGATCAACTAGACAATAATCCAATTGATCAACCTTAATGATTTTCCCTTCATGAGGAAAGCAGATGACACGAAATAGAGTCGAAACAACGGCATCCATCTCGTATACCCAATTCCTTCCTAAGAGGATATTTTAGTCTAGGTTAGCATATATGACCTCTACTTCAACATTGACGACCTTTCCTCCAACACATATAGGAAAGGCCAAGATAATCCCATGTGGCTTATGAGAATGCCCATCAAACGTAGTCAGAAGGGTAGGTAAAGGAACAACCGAAGGAGATCCAATGGACTTCCAGCAAGACATCGACATGACACATGTGGAAGCTCCCTCATCAATAACGGTGCAAAAAATATTAATCTTTCGTTATGTAGGCTTTATCTGGAAAGCCATGTGATGAGGGAGTCACTTTTTGACATTTAACATGTCGAAAGTGAGCACTAAAGAATTGGTTGGATCAACTACCCCAATGGCCGAGAGTAAATCACTTCACTGAGCCGGACACGACTGGAGAACCTCTAAAGTGGACATGGCGCATGGACTCTGGGCCAAATCTTCCACAATGGAATAATTCTGGGCGGCCCTAGCATTAGAATTGATAGTCGCGCGTTTAGCGAAACCTTTCGGTATTCGTGGTATAGTCTCAACAGGGGGTCACTCAATATGAAGGTCAGTATTTCCGGGAGCAGTTTTGTCCTTGGAAGTTTCGGCTTCACCGTAATCATGTGACCGAGTAGCCACATGTACATTAGAACCCATCATGAAAACGTTCAATGATTTTTCCCCTTCCTGGCTGCCCCCTGAGGAGGTACCAGGATTTGAACTCGCGCCAACAAGCAATTGCTGCCCTTGGGGAAAAGGGTTGGTTAACACAGCTTGAGAACTAGAAGCCCCTTGCTTCCCTAACAAGCACTGAGCATCCCCAATCTTCGGGCAGAGATGAGTTAAATGGTCTCCATTACAGAACTTGCATGGAAACTTGACTTTCTTTTTAGACTCATTTCTACCCCCACCAACATTATTTCCAGATTTATTTGTGTCAACCTTCCCATCCTGATTCTTTTTCTTACCTCATCCTTTCTTTTTCCCATTGGAGTTTTGATTTCCTTTGGGGTTATCATATTGGATGACATTTATCAAAGAGGCTTGGGAAGATGAAGTAGTAGACGACGTGACTTGGTTGTTTGAAGCAGTTTGCAATGACAAATGCTCCAATTGGCTCAACAAGTTCACCGCATTCGTGTCTACCGATCCAACGATACCATCCCCATGGGGACCTGGCTTTGACTTGGCTATATCAACCTTCAACCCAGGAGCATCTAGAAAGTATTTTTGTAGGATCCCAGACTGAGAGTAGATCAATTCTAATTGCTGGGCCCTAAAAATAGCTTGGTCCTTGGAGTAAACTCCGGACATTGAGACATCCTTAGAGATCTCAGGTTGTAAAGATTTCAAAAACCATTCGAGACGGTACTCCGGAGGGATTTCGGCTTTAATGAGCCTCTTTCTTCATCTCCATTCCTGAATATGGTCATAAATGTGAGTTACTGTGTCTTGATGAAAATTGGCCAAAAGTTCAGTTCCGGCATCATAATGGATAGGCAACTAGAAATGATTTAAGAAAATATTAGCTAAGTTGGCAAAAGATGTAAAGCTACCCCCTGGCAACTCTATATACCATTTGGCCACATTACCAGTCAAGGTGCGCTGAAAAAGTCTCAACCTAACTGAATCATCAATAAGGGAGTTCAACAAGCACCACAAGTGGAATGTGGTCACATGGTCGCCCGGGTCCTCACCGCTCTTCCCTTCGAATTTTGGAATGTCCGAAGGAAGTTTGGTTGGGACCAGAGGCTAGGCCGGATTATATTTGATTGGATCATTTGTTAACTTTGTGAGGTCTGGCAAGTTCAAAGTTGCTAGAAATGGAAGCCTAGGAGGACCTTGGGGGTTCCACCTAGACTAGGCGGAACTCCCAAAGTTTTGAAAAGATAGGCCTGGATTTTGGAAGGCACTAGGCTGCCCGAAGTAACCTACAGAACTAGCTAAACCAAAAGGCATGCCTTGTGATCCAGCATAACTCAAAGTTTGACCAACTCCGGCCGCAAAACCTCCATAACTGGCGAGGCTTCCTCCTAAAGGATTATAAGGAGTAGACAACCCCTGATAGGATCCCAAGCAGATGCTAGGGGAGGAATACTTCGGAATGAACTAACCATGGAGTACGACCTATTCCCTTGTTGGCTGAGAAATGAATTCCCAGTTCCCATACTACTAACCACAAGGTTAGTCCAACCTTGAAAAGGATTGCTACCTTGTCCTAAAGAAGAGAAAGGCATAGATCCAATTGTTGGGTTGGAATGTGGTATATGACCACTTCCAAAAGGAAAACCCTGGAATGAAGCTGATCCACCCATCATGGATGTGGCGACACTAAATGGAACTGACAGAATACACTGTGAATGGGTGCCAAATGGGAAAAATACAGAACTAAAAGAATTGGTTTGGGAGTTTCCACTTGTAGAAGGAATGGAGGTAGTCCCAACTAAAGACATGCTAGCAAAAGACCTGAATATAGAAGTGGAGGGGATGGAAATAGTTCCTCCCCCTTGTATAGATATTAGAGTCTGCACAGTTGTAGCTCTTGTAATAGAATCCATGCTTCCAGTAGTGGTCATTGATGGTAAGTGCGTTATGTGACCTGGACTTGACGGTCGATGCGTTGGAGACCCAATGTATTGTAACACTTCTGGATGACTAGGAGGTAGGGGAGAATTCGGAGCCGCTAACGACTCAGAGAGTTCTTCTACCTCTACGTTATCTTGCGTCCAAAAGAGAACTCGAGAAAGTCTAGGAATACTTCTCTCTTGTCCTATGGAAGTACCAGGTCTATCTTGAGCACTAATGCCCCCGAGGGGAGGATCAATCCCCGATGCGTCAGCTACCATGGGACAAAACCCACCGGAAGTATTACCTCTGTGCCTTCTAGGTGAAGGCTCTGAAATTGGTCGTGAAGACCGCAAAGTCTTTGAGACCATCTAGGTGATCGGTCAGCCACTTTGAATTTTTTGTTAAGATCTAACTAAAGACTCAAAAAATTGAAAGCTAGGCCAATTAGGAGCATAGAGCACACACTATAATGTCCCTAAAGATATTAGCCAGTCAAACAACTTCCAAGTATTTCCACTCCGGGTGATTAGGACTGGACACCAAAATATGAGAAAGTGAAGTAAGGGGCCTTCCAAAGATAGTCTGGGATAATGACGGCCCAGTCCTATCAACGAAGGTAACATAGGAAGTTACACTGACCTCCTAACAACAGCCTGCGCTGGTGCAAGCCACCAAGCTTCGCAAGGGTGCCCTCTAGTAGTATCATTGAGAGTGATACAACGTCAACCTCAGGTGCCACGGGATTCCCCTCTGTAGCCACCTATGTAGATCCCTAGGAGTAGCAACTAAGGTTACCAACTTGTATCAGAAGCCAGGCGGAACAGTCGTGAGGTAAGTTCGGACAAGTAGGAGAGGGGATATCTCTCTTCCCTGTCTTTATAGACCCTCGTGCTTAACTCCCAGATTCAAAGCTTTCCTGGTCTTCCTAACGCTATTGGATTTTCACTCACTATTCAGACTCCTACGTTTGACAATTTAAAATGGCCTTGGAGAGTTAACTCTCCACACACCTAATCCAAGGCCCTAAAATATCCTAAAACTTGTTGATGTATCTAACTCGAGAAATATAAAGTTCTAGTATATTTTAAATTAGCGCTTGATTTTAATGGGCTGTTATTTAAGTCAAGGGATAACGGAAGTGAAACTGGTGGTGTGTTGATGCAAAAGAAATTAATAAAACCAAAATACATGCACATGCACTTGTTTTCGTTTTCGATGAAAAGCAATTTCTATAGGGTTCAGAGGAACTTCAAATAAAAGTACAACTTTTTTTTCTTTTCTTTTCAAACTTCACACTCACAAAAGCTAACAAAACTATAAATGCCTAGAAATATGCACAAACTAATCCTAATGCAACAAATACATGCTGATGCAAGATTCAAAACTACTCTTAAATCAAAAGATGAAAGTTGCTTGTTTATCGATTTTAGATTTGCCACTTAAATGTTTAGATGGAATATAAGTTTTTGTTGCTTATTTCGTCTAAGCACTAAAAGCAAGATGAAGACAAACAAATAGGCACTTTCACTCAACAAAAATGAAAACTCAATCAAAACAAAGTTCAAGAAAGCAAAACAATGTTTCAAGAAATTTCCTTCAAAAGCAACTCGAAAACGACTTTTCAAAAATGCTCTAACAAGACTGAGACTTGATAACCGAAAAATAGGCAATGAAGCACTTTGCGAGCTTGCGACATAAAACAAGTGGGAACTCAACAAAAAAGGTGCTTTGAAATGCTTTTACCAATCAACAAGCAGTGAGATGAGCTTGGCAATGGAAACCAAAGGATTGAAAAGACAACTTTCAAGAAAGCGTGAACAAACGACTTTCAGAAAGAAAGAAAAGCAGACGGTCATAAAAATAGTTCAAACATGCAAACAAAGAAGTCATCAAAACAAAACTCAACACAAAGATCGAAATCAATATTTCTGCCCTGAATACACAAAGTAGCCAAGATTCCTTGTGAGAAACCTTGTGTGCTTAAGCAAAAAATAAATGACGTTTGCAAGAAAAATGAACAAGACCAACCTTTTCACAATTAGAGACAATTCGAAACAAGACACTTGCTGTAAAAACTAAAGACTGTGACAGAACAGTGATTGTTCCAAACTGAATCAGACCAGCATACAATCTTCCAGAAACAAAAAGATTTCAAAAATCTTGAAAATTAAAGATATATGTGACTGTGTTTGCACACAGATGCGTGTATACGCGATAAGGCTTAAGGAAACTTGTGTATATGCAGGTTCACTTAAGGAAAGTTGCATATATACGCCTCTGTAAATAGAGAAACTAGCGTATAAAAAAGCTTCCAAGAAAAACAAGAAAAAGTCTGGAAAAAACTTATCAAAGCTCACAATTCAGGCACTAACTACACAATAACAGAAGATAAACAGACAGGTGAGCCCTGATTGGCTTGAATACACCCAAACTAGGAACAACAATAGTTTTGTCCCCAACTGAGTCGCCAATTCTGTTGTGGGATAAACTCCCCTAGGGTCTTGGGTGAACACCCTAGTAGATTGAAGGTTATCTATGCAAAGAAACACACATTCCATGCAATCATAATGCTACTATAAGCAAACACTACGATAGGGGGCGTACCTGAGGTCCTACGTTTAAGAAGAGCCTTCCAGGGTCCAAACCCTTCTTGGAGTTCCTTTGCTCCTTTGACCTGCAAAACAATCAATTCAAGAAAGTACAGCAGCATATGGACTAAACATCATAAAGAAACCATCTTCATATTATAAGGAAAGGTAGTTAGTTATGAAATTAAACAACTGATCACATATGAATCATAACATGAAGAAGATCTATATCAAGAACAAAGACATGTGTTTCTTTTATTATAAACAAAGAAAGTATAGAAAAGGAACAATTTCACCTGAGTCATCCTTTCACAGGCTCCAAGCGGAACCGTCTCCCAGATTTGTCCAGTCTCAAGCCTTTAACAAACTCCTTCCATTACTTACTCCATGATCTCTCAAGTAGTATGAAATCATCAACACACACAAGGAAACAAGGGTTTCCTGTAGAATGGGGGAAGTGCAGAAGGCACAAGGATCTTCAGATCTGGTCAAGGAAATATTAGCATAATAGTATTTCAATCTCTTCTCCCCTCCCTTTGGACTTCCCATAGAAATCTTTTTATACTTATCCAAAGTAGTTTTGTAGTTTGGAATTCGTTGGGAACAGTTGTGCCACGGGCACTAACAGGTGAAACCCGTGATCTCCACCCGAAATTAAGGAGATTTATTATTTTTTAAGTGTTTTTATACATATACGTGGGTTGGGTATACACAGACCCACATAGACACGCATTTAGCTCAGGGCAATGTCACGTATAGGGAAAAAACACTGTTTTTTTAAATTTGGGACCAGGTCTGGAAGGAGGGGTTGCCTTAGGCCATGAGTGCAGCATCACAAACCTCAAGAGTGAGATTTGGAGCTATAACACTTTTTATAATTCGACCTATTGATCTATATACAACATTTACAATTAGGATTCCATCATCGCTCATCAAGATAATTCGAATTTGCCATCAGTGACACCTATTCTAACCATAAAACAAACCTTTAAATGCATTTGACAACTAACTAGCAGTCCTAGAGACCTAATACAACTAGGAGTGTAACTTATTATTATGATTAAAACAACCTTATCTAAACATTTAAATGCATTATTTGACAGTCGTAACCTCATGAATTCAAATTTGATGAAGCCTCCCACGTGGTCACCCAACTACTGATGACAAACCCTAGAAATTCGGGAACACATTTTCCTGTATTTAGGTTTAGATCCTTGAAAATTGGCACGTGGGAAAGAGCCTTTATCTCCTCATCCATGACACATTTTACGAAACAGAAGGAGGTTTTTTTATCTCATGTTGTCCAGAACACAAATCTCTCTTGGTTTTTTAAAACACTTCCCCAGCTGTCCAGAATCTATCCTTGAAAAACACATGTCAAACAGGAAAAATCCGTTCTGTGAATTTTGGGTTTCAAAGAAAGCTTATTATTTCCCAACTTAAAACACTTATGAAGAAAGTGAGACAAGTTATTGTAGCTGGAAAGTGGATAAAGTGAAACCTCCTTCAAAATTCCAAAATAACTTTTCATGTGACCAGAAACTGATCTTCAAAAGGTCTTCTAAAACCAGAAGACCAAGCTTGACTTTCAGCAGTTTTGTAGCACAAGTTTAACCATAAATTCCTCCCACCTCAGAATGAATTTGAAACAACTGAAAGTAGATTTTGTATTTTGGTATGTTAGGAAGAAAAGCCTCTTTCAAGTTTCAAAATTGAGTTCTCAACTGCTCAGGACTCCTTCTGGAATTTGACTGGTAAACGCAGAAATCATAATTTTTTATGTTGAAACAGGGTTTTTCAGGGATTTCGTAGCGCGCTACGAAAACTCCTAGTTCAGTGATTTCGTAGCTAGTTTCAAAATTTCTCCAAAATGATGCAAGATATGACTTCTAAACACCTGGTAAGGCTTCTAAAACATGGAATGAGGCTGTGAAACTTTATTTGGAAAAGAGATATGACCTTAAAAGACTTCTAACCTTATGGCCTAACCCTTAAAGCATGAAATGACATAAAGACCCTTTAACACCATGACTAGAAAGAGGGTTTGTAAATGAGGATGACACTATTGAGACTCCAATGCTATAAGACTATGACTAGAAACAAGGCAAACTTTCCAAAGCTTAGAAACAAAAATTTTAGGGTGATAACAAGATGGATCTAGGCTAGCTTAATAAGTTTGAAGTTGTATTTGATAAAGTAACACCTTTTTTTATGGTTGTGTTTGAAAACAATTGTTCCATATTTGGTGTATTTATCATAATAATAATAATCTAATGTTAATTTAATTTTAAGCTTACCTTTTTTATGCAATGATTTTGTTGTTGGTTTATAGAGATAGATATGTTATACTTTTGGAATTTGAAAAGGAAACATGTGCTCTCAACTTGGTTGTATTGAAAACATTTAAGTGTAAGAAAGAAACATCCCGTCTTAAATTGGTTGTATTAAAAACATAATTGTTCTTGTATACTAGGTGGGTGCAAACAAGAGAGAGTATGTGGTAAGTGGATTAAATAGTTAAAAACAAATATTAGTTAAGGAGAAAGTTACAAAATTCTAACAAATAGGCTAGGGTTAGGATATTACTATTTTGGGACATATAAAGTTGAAGGTACATTTTATGGAGGTGTAGTCTAAGCCCTTGGATGTAGGGCACATATTATGAGTATATTGGACTTTTGGTGTGTGTTAGTGGTGTCAACTAGTGGTGGAGTGTCCAACCAATGAGTAGGAAAAGTTTTTCATTTACAAGGTTGGCATCAATCAAGTATTCTCCCTCTCTACCCAACTCTAAGATGAGGAGTGTGCGTAATGGACTTATTATTGTAAGAAATTGCAAATATTTGATTATCGTTAAGTTCAAGGGCTTGAAGTGGCTGCCTCAACCTACAAATCTTTAAAGGAACTATGTGTTTTTCAATAAAACCCTTGTGGTCAAGGAGCTGCGAAAGAGGAAGGCCTTAGGGATATTTTTAAGGGCTTGTAATGACTCTGGTCTTGTGGTAAATATGTAGATATGATGCTAATGGTCCTGATCTTATTACATTCATGTATATAATGTAAATATTTTCCTATCACCTTGTATTGTGCAAATATGATAAATATTTTGTGGTTACCCTGATGTACATGTTGAAGTTCCACTCGCATGATTATGGGAAACACTTCTCAGTTATCCTTGTGTACATGGGGAAGATCATAATTAATCTATGCGATAAAAACACCTAGTAATATTTTCAAACTAAACAATATAAAATAAACTTAACCCTAATATCTTAGTGAAGAACAAGTAACTAGCTTGACTCTGGAAGGATTTTTGGATTGAATGCTAGTGAAACTCATTGTAGTTAGGTGTGCCAATGTTTGGTGAGTGTTAGTGAGTGCTAGGGAGACACAAGGGAGCACTAGGTCAAAATGCATGGAAATGAATGAATAAGAGTGTGTGACAGGGAGTGACAATGAGTTCCAGGTGTGGTAATAGGGCGGTGACATGGTATGCTAAGAAGCACTAAGTCATTATAGCATGCCATAGCAACATGCAGCCAATATGTGTTGGGTTCCAAGGTGTGCCAAATAGTGCTAGGAAGTGTTAGGGAGAGTTAGGGAAACACAAGGGAGAACTAGGTGAAAATAATGCATGCAAATGAATGATTAAGAGTTTGTAACATGAAGTGTCAGTGATTTTAGGGTGTGTTGAGGAGGGAGTGACAAGGTATGCTAGGCAGTGTTAAGGCATTCTAGAGGCCAGGGAAACATCAAAAGATGTGCTAAGTGCTAAGGTGTACCAATGCATTCTAAGGAGAGTTATGGAGTGTCAGGGAAAAACAAGGGAGCACTAGTTTCAAATGCATCGAAATGAATGAATAAGAGTGCGGGATATGGATTGCTAGTGAATTCTAGGTGTGCTAAGGAGGAAGTGACAAGGTATGCTAGGTAGTTCCAAGGAATGCTAGAGTGCCAGGGTGACATGCCAAGATGTGCCAAGTCCTAGGGTGTGCCAATGTGGGTCAGGGAGTGCCATGAGAACATAGGGGAGAACTAGTTCAAATTGCATGGAAATGAATAGGTAAGAGTGTGTGATAGGGAGTGTCAGCAAGTTCCAATTGTGTTAAGGATGGAGTGACAGGGGTATATGCTAGGCAATGCCAAGCCATGATAGAGTGTCAGGGCATGTTAGGGAGTGCTAAGGGAGTGGAAAATCATGCCAAGGAATGCAGGGGATGATAAAGTGTGCCATGTAGTGCCAATGGATTGTTATATGTGCTAGATGTTATGTAATTTGAAGATGTAAACTATGTTTCTTAGTTGTTTAATGGGAATTTTTGGATGTGAGCCTTGACTTGGTAACTTGTTAAATGGGATGAGTTAATATTGGACATGAGAAGCCTAAGATGATTTATAGTCCATTAGGGGAACAAGGCATAGTCTAGTTGTAGTAAATGTAACTTGGTAAAGTTGTTGTAGTCAAGGCAGGACTTGGTTGGGTTCCTAAGTCTAAAATAAAATAACGGTAGTTGTGAGGGAATGGTAATTAAGGAGTGCCATGGAATGCCAAGGAATGAAAGGGCATGCTGACATATGCCAGATAGTGTCAATGCATGTCAAGGAGTGTTTGGGAGTGTCAAGGAATCATAAGGGAGAACTAGGTCAAATTGCATGGAAATGAATGAATAAGCGATTATGCCAGGGAGTGTCAGTGGATTCTAGGTGTCCCATGGACGAAGTGTGTTAGGAGAATTTCATATTAGGACTTGTATGAGGAAAGCCTACGATTGTGATAAGAGGATGGAAATAACAGTTTGAGACATAGGAAGACTTTGGTCTAGGCACAACAATTTTTTCCAATGACTTGGTTGGGTTCCCAAGTTACAAAAAAATTAAGGTTATATATGAGGGCATGAAAACTAGAGAGTGCCAAGGTGTGCAGGGAATTTTAGGAAGTGATAACACATGTCATAAAGTTCCAAGGAATGTTAGGCATGTCAAGGCATGCCAAGTGCTAAGGCATGCCAATGTGTGTTTGGTTCTAGGATGTGGTGCCAACACATGATAGGGATTGCCAAGGAAACACAAGGGAGGACTCATTTCAATTACATGTAAATTAATGAATGTGTGTGTGTGATAGGGAGTGTTGACAAGTTATAGGTGTGCTAAGGAGGGAGTGACAACGTATGATAAGTAGTGCCAATAGATGATAGAGTGCTAGGAAATCCTACTAAGATGTGACAAGTGCCATGGTGTGCCATTGTGTGCCAAGGAGTGTTAGGGAGTTTTAGTGAAACACAAGGGAGCACTAGGTCATAATGCATGGAAATGAAGGAATAAGAGTGTGTGGCATGGAGTGTTAGTGAGTTCCAAGTGTGTTAAGGAGGAGTTACAAGGCATGCTTGGTAATGCTAAGGAATGATAGAGTTCTAGGGTGACATGAGTCCAAGATGTGCCAATGTGTGTAAGGAAGTGTTCGCTAGGAGTGCCAGGGAAACACAAGGGAGGACTATGTAAAAATGAATGGAAATGAACAAATAAGAGTTTTTGATTAGAAGTTTCAGTGAGTTCTATGTGTGCTAAGGACAAATTGACAAGGGATGCTAGGCAGTGTTAAGGCATGTTAGAAGCTAGGGCGACATGCCAAGATGTCATAGATGATAGGATGTAACAACACGTGTCAAGGAGTGATAAGGAGTGCTAGGGAAACACAAGGGAGAACTAAGTAAAAATGCATTGAAATGAATGAATAAGAGTTTTTTACCAAGAGTGTCAGTGATGTCTAGGTGTGCTAAGCAGAGAGTGACAAGGTATACTATGTAGTGCCAAGGAATGTTAGAGTGTTAAGGTGGTAGGCCATGATGTGTCAGGTGCTAGGGTGAGCTATGGATTGTTAGGGGGTGTTAAGGAAAAATAAGGAAGCACTAGTTCAAAATTCATGGAAATTAATGAATAAGAGTGTGTAAGAGGGAGTTTTAATGAGTTCTAGGTGTGTTAAGGAGGGAGCGACAAGGTTATATGCTAGGCAATGCCAAGGTATGCTAAACTACCAAGGCATGTCAGGAAGTGCCTCGATGTTATAGGGAGTGTAAAAGCATGCCAAGGAATGTAGGGGATGTTAACACATGCCACATAGTGCCAAGGCATTCTAAGACATGTCAGGTGCTATGGCATGTCAAGATGTAAATTATGTTGCTTAATTATTTTAGACCAAGGTTAGATGTGATGAGCCTTGTCTTGGTGACTTGTTAAGTGGGATGAGTGAGATTGTACATAAGTACCCTAAGATGAGTTACAAGTATTTCTTAGATAAACAATGCATATTTTGAATTTCCATGACACATGGGAATCCAGGTTTGGCCTTAGAATTTTTTATGCGAACACACTCAAGTGCCACAACACATCTACTATGCAGAACGAAATCTGCAATGAAAGAAAAAGTAATGGATTGAATGCACATAGTTTAGGGTCTCCACATCTTCATATGTTAATGCTTATTATTGTGATATACAATAGACATTTATATGTCTGGTGTAAGAATCCTCTGGAGATTTCTAGCCAACAACAACATCTCTGTGGTAAAAGGTGTACTGTTAGAGGTTGCTCCATCAAAAATATCAACCAAAAGGGACCTCACTATGCACACAGATGAAGAATTAAGAATATTGTTATCTATGAGTGCTGATGCGGAGGTATGGGACAAAATTACATAGGTAGTAGACCTTTTTGTTCAACCAATCAAGATCTAAAAAGGAAAATGTGTGATTATATATACATGTGTGATAGTATTTGGAGAAATTCCAACCTAACCCACAAATTTGTTGACGTTTTGCTGGAGCGGACCTATAATTGTTCCTAAATTTAATAAACATGTAAAATAGGACTAACTTTTCAATACAAAATATAAATTGATAGGAACATGGCCAAATTGTGAAAGTGTAAAAATTGGTATGGTTTAAAGGGACCGATCCCTTTGAAAAGTCTTAAATGTGGCAATGAAGGTTGAACCTCATTCTAGAACCCCTTTGGGCATCCATCTTAGGAATTGGTGTAGGATGCAACACTTCAGAATAATTTTTGTAGCAGTGATGTCAACACTTGTACAGTGACATGGGGTTGGAGTTGGCTTATCAAAGCTCATTGGTCTACTTTAGAACTTCTCTAGGGTGATTCCTTAGATGATTTGGAGTACGAGGGCATGATTTGATATTTAGTTTGCATTGAAGAAGCTTTGGAGGCTAGATACTATAGAAAACCCCCTTGTTCTGAATAGGGAAGCACATTCCACTGAAGAAATTGACAACAAGTACATAGATTTGAAACTCAAATCACATCACTATTTATTACTCTTTGAAACAAGAAATAACTAAAAATTCCAAACACTACTATTCACTTTTCTTTTAGTCTAGAAGGTACAATGAATCTGGAAACATGTACAACAATGTCTCAATTTTCTTAACTCCTAATACTAATGCACCTTCCTTGCATGGATAGACAAGACAATTAAAGTCTACCGCTAGTGAATATGGTATGAGATATGAAAACATGATTCCTTGGCTAAGGCTGAGAATTAATAACTAGGGAAGTGCTCCTTTTAATTGTGCATGCAAAAACTAAATAAAGCAAAGAGTTTTGCTACTCTAGGTGCCAGAAACAAATCCACTACCTAAGGTAAGTGCTTTTCCTAGAACAAGATATTAAGGACTCAGAAACTTTGTTGCTTCCTTCAAGAGAGGTGTATGCCAAACAGAACTAAGCTATCATGCACTATCCTCCAAGTTCATTCACCTTTAAAATAAATATTGTGCCCAGAAAAAGAGAAGAGACCAATATCCAATAGAATTCGTTGACCAACCAGAGACCCTCATGATCAAACAACAAGGTAATAAGGGAATGTCAACTAGGGTGAAATATTTCACCACTGAAATTGACAAGATATAGAAGGGGTAAAAAATTATTAGACCTAATGCTCAAGAACAAATGAATTAATCCAAACTTGGTGATCCAAAATGAATTCAATCCTTCTTTATTTATAGATTTTCTAGAGGGGTTTCATATTCTTAAGTGATTGAGTAAACCTTACTCCAAACCCCAAATTTGGGTTTTTAAAGCCCATTTTCCCCAAAAATTGCCCAACAATGGGTATTTTAGGGTTTTTTCCCCTTCATGGAGACTATAATCTACGGGGATGGATAGGATATTACATCCCATTTGTCCTCAATTTGTAAAGGATGTTACATGGCACCTAATAAAAGAAACAGTGCTTTAGTTTAGGAGGTAATAACTAAATGCTTATTTCTTTCCACATAGGACATAAATCTTGCAAAAATGATCATGGGGTACAAATACTACAAAAGGCCTAAATCTTACTAGCATTGTCATAGTCCAAGAATAAAAACCCTTTCACGTGAAACAAGGTCAGTGCCACATACTACAAGCACAAATGACAAATTCAAAAAAAATATACTTATTGAATGAAAGAATGAAGAATCATATTAGCGCACTTTAAATTTAATGGCTCTTGAGTTGCAGTGTCAATCAAAATTTCTTAGGTTGGATCATAATTAAGTACTCAATGTTGTTTTGGGTTCAATTTGGGGAAAAGGAGGAGCTCTTGGTGACAATGGGATGATTAGGCTTTTCAAAAGGGAGCTCTGTTATACTTTTCAACATATAAGCCATTCATTCTAGTGGAGGAGAAATAGAGAAGGCTTTAATAAGTACCTTTCCAAGATCAATTTTGAGGAAAATCCATTTTCAAAGCTTAAACATAGTTCTAGATTCAAACAAGAGTAGTCATTTTTCAAAACAATTATTAATTACCAAGAAATTGGAGCCAAGATAACATGTTGACCATTTATTCTTCTGCTGGACAAGGAAGAATTTATGAAAAGTCCTTTTCCCTTTGATCTAGTATTTGATGTAAATCTCTTGATTAGAAATGTAATAAGAGATGCAATTTATATTAAGGAAAAAGGAAAAGTAGAGGTCCAGTTAATAATTACATCTAAAAAACTCTCAATAGAATCCTAACATATTTGAAATGGAAAAGGATAACTCCATGGTTATTTTTTTCTTTAGAAACTTTACTAATTTCCATGATTGAATCATGTATTCATGCCTTGAAAGAAGCTCACAAATGCTTTTAATATTAGTTGAAGCAAAGAAAATGTGCAAAGTTACACCCACATAGAGGTATGGAAAAAAAGTAAATGGAGCTTGTTGTCATAGACTCCAAACAAAGAATGAACTAAAGGTGAAAAAACCAAGTCAAAAGGTGTGTGTAGCCTTTGTCATGCAGAGGTAGGTTTTATCTCCACACTTTACAACAAAGGCTTTATGGTGCAAGTGACACAAAGGTTTACATGCAGAACTTTGGATTAAAAGGAGTGGAGCTTAATGCTACATGTCCACTATTACCCCACTTTTTGTATGAGTTACAGGAGATAAAAATAATGAGATATGGGAGATACAAAGTAGATACTATTGTTATTCAAATTTAATGAAAAATATTACTATGTCTTCCTCGACATAAAAGAAACATCTTCCATAGAATATTTTCTCCAAGAACCTGATTTAAAATGAATCTCTTCTGTTGACACACCTAGTTGCAAATAGAAACGATGCCGATGGGCCAGTTTCAGTTTAGAAAATTCATAATTAGTTTAAATTGTAAGATCTCCCATTTTCAGTTCAGATTTCAGTTACAGGCAGTGAAACAGGACTCGTTGATCAATCACGATTAATCACGAGTTAGATCTTCTCGCTCTCCAAATGATCTGATATAAATATTTGTGAGTCAAACTCATGTTGACAAAGTTTAACTCATGGTCAATTCAAGTTTGAATTGAGACTTGTCGATTAAAGTAGATTCTTGCAACTAATTCCAATTTATTCTATTTTCAGCCTTGACTCGACGAGCATGAGTTTTTCAAGTTTAGGTATGCCTCATTGCTAAAAACTAAACGTCTGTCGTTCCAAAAATTATTCTCATTTCTCAAGCCCAAAAATCATACGTCGATACCTTCAGTAATCAATCACTACTCACTATTACACAGTCCAGACTCAATATCGGGGAACTGCCAAGGTGAGCCTAAGTCCAGACTCCATATTGGGCAGTCACCAATGCGTGCTCTATCCATACTCCATATCAACCCTCGAGCAGTCACGCATTACCTTCAGCGTGTGTTACCTTTAGGCTTAGCTGCTTCACTATTCAACAATCAAAGTACATTGGCACTTGGCATAAATAATAGGTATATTACTATATTGAAGTTTCAATGTCGTTTTCAATGGAAAGTTTCAAGTTTCACTATTCAACAATCGAATGTTCGGCATATTCCTTTGGTTATGACTTTTCAATCCTATAAATGGGGCTTAAATAGATTTTAAAAATGCACTAAGAAATGGTTTCACACCAACCATCGACCAAGTCATCAAGCATTCCTTCCTTGGTCGATGTCTTGCTGACTTCAAAGGTTTTAACCATGCATTCATAACTTTGGGTATTTTTGTTCTTCCAGAATCTATTATTGATGTATTGGTTTAGTTGTCTTATGCTAAATGAACATGTATATTCAAGATTACAATGCAATATATGTTGATAATATTTCCTTTAGGTAGCATTTCCTCATATATACCTAATTGTGTTTCAAGGTCATAATGATATATTAGGTCGAAATGTGCTTGTGTTGTTGGACAGATTCCTCTTTGATCCTTAAAAAAACCTCATATCCTTCAAAATCAACTCTCTTTTTTGTGAAGTTATATATGGAATTTTTAATTTTTAATTTTTGTTGTATTTTACAGGAGCCAAATTAAATAGAAGGCACAACTCCAAATCTAAACAAAAGTCAAAATTTAAACACAAGTCCAAAACAACAACATGCTAAGGGAGAAGGACTTTGCTTGGGCTTATTGTGACAAGATCCTTGGAGATCCTAAGCTCCATTGTAAAGTTTGCAAAGTGAAATGTAGTGGAGGCATTTATAGATTCAAGTACCCCCTTGCACAAATACCCATCCATGATATAGGTCTCTGCAAAAACGTTGACGAAAATGTCAAACACCAAGCAACCTTGGCCATTGATATCTTTAGTCAGCAAAATGCAAAGAATAAAAAGCAAAAAAGGGAAATAGGAACTCCTGGAGTTGAAAATTTTTCTTCCACTATCCCATTGTCATCTCCCTCTGTTGAATCCTCAGTGTAGTTCCCAAGTTTCCCACACATGCCTCCAAGTCCAAGTCAAACTCAAGGCCAAATGAATCCTCCTGCATTCAACATTGGAGGTGGAAACATAAACACCTTTTTTTCTCCCCTCATAAAACCCAGTTCCAAACCTACCTTGGATACCACTGGTTAGAAAAAAATTATCTATAGTTAGGCAAGGAAGGCCATTGCTAACTTTTGGTACTATTCTGACATACCTTTCCACTGTGCCATAAGTCAATATTGGCAAGCTATGACTGATGTAGTTGTTGTTGCAGGTCCATGTTTCAAAGCTCCTTCATTAGAGAGCATTAGAACAAATTTGCTATTAGAAAGTGTTGAAGATTGCATGCTTGTGCTATCTGAGTTTCATTCATCATGGGTAGAAACAGGGTGCACGATCATGAGTGATGGATGGACAGATCATAGGAATAGAACTTTAATAAATCTCCTTGTATCTTGTCCAGTAGGTACAATGTTTCTCAAATCAGTGGATGCCTCATACAAGGTTAAGATTGCACAACTTATTTGTGAAATGATGGAGGAATTCGTTCAAGAAGTGGGAGAAGAACATGTTTTACAAATTGTCACCAACAATGCAACTAATTATATGGCTGCTGGTAGACCTTTTGAGATTAGGCACCCCACTATTTTTTGGACCTATTGTGTTGCCCATTGTATAGATTTAATTCTTGGGGAAATTGGTAAGCTTCATTGGATACATGAGGTTGTGGAGAAGGAAAAATCCATAACCAAATACCTATACAACCACATTATTGTCCTAAACACCATCAGAAAACACACTGAAGGTAAAGAAATTGTTTGACCTACAATGACTAGATTTGCAACAAATTTCATATTTTTGCAATTTGTGGTTGAGCAAGAGATAAATATGAAGAGGATGTCCTTGGGACCTGATTGGATGGCATCTAAACATTCCAAGACCCTTGAAGGCATTTAATTTGTTGCACTTGTGCTTAGTGACGGTTTCTGGAAAGATGCCGAAGAGATTATTGCTGTGATGGAGTCTCTTGTTAGTGTTCTCAGGTACTTCAAGTCTTTTAACTTTTTAATGTTTTAAATTTCATTTCAAGCTTCTTTTTATTTTCAATGTTTCATATTAATTTAAATTTGAAAGCTTGAACTTTCAGGATGGCTGATGGTGACAAACCCACTATGGGTTACATTTATGAGGCGATGAATCTCACAAAGGAGGCCATCAAAAGAAGATATGGAGATGAGGAGGCAAAGTGTATACCTCTTTGGGACATTATTGATTCACATTGGGATAGGAAGTTGCATTCCCCCTTACATGTTGCTAGGTACTTCTTAAACCCATAGTATTTTTATGATAAGAGAAAATTTAATGAGGATGGGGAGGTTCACAAAGGACTTATGACATGCATGGAAAGGTGCTTCCCTGATCCAGAATTTCAAAGTCGTGTATTTCCCAACTATAGGATTATAGATCACCACCTAAATTATTTTCCTATACCAATGTTATACAAGAAGGGTCTAAGGTGTTGCCAGGTACCCTTTGAGGCTTGAAGGCTTTATCAGTTCATTAAATTTGTTTAAACTTTATTTTGTATGTTAAATGTTTTATTAAATTTTGTTGTCTTTTTAAGTTTTTACTATTTACTATTTTGTACATCTACTCATGAACCCTTGCCACTTGCTAGGTCTTTGGTGGCAAAACTTTTGTAGTGATACACCAGATTTGAAGAGATTTTCCATTCGAATCTTAAACCAAGCATGCAGTGCTTTAGGTTGTGAGTGCAACTAGAGCATGTTTGAGAAAATACATTCTAAGAAGTGCAACTGATTGACACAAAAGCTCTTAAATGACCTTGTATTTTTCCATTACAATCTACAACTTTGCAACAAGAAAATAATAGGTGAGAGCTTGAATTTGAAGGTTTCATAATCTAATTTGGAATTTAAAGTTTAAACTTTGAAGTTCAAAGTCAAACTTAAATTCACATTTCAATGTCTCATAATAATGATAGGTTTGGATCATTCACCAATATACCTTGAAGAGATAGATTTGCAAAGTACAAATGTAGTAGATTGGGTCCTATTAAAGGAGGCTCCTCTTTTAAGCCTACATGACTTGAAGAACTTTGAGAGTCAAGCAAGTGGAGGAGTGGGAGGAATCACTTCTAGTCCTCACTCTTAAGAGTCTTAGACTCTTAGTTACTGATTTGTTCTAATTAGTATGTAGTTGTTTGTAAACTTTTAGAAGCAGTTGCTTCTAGTTCTATGTAGTAACTAGTTCTTTAATTCAATATATGTGTATATTTTTATTTATTGAATTCACAGGTTTTTTCCCGATTTTTTTCTGATTTTCCCCTATTTGATTAAAACTCGTAGCTCTTTTGCCTCGCCAATTTATTGTCTATTTCGAGTCTTGTAACATTGGTTACAAGTTGCATTCTTCACTTATGAGTGCTAAGGTGTGCGAGAGAGTGCCAATGCATGCTAAGGAGTGTTAGGGAGTACTAGGATATCACAAGGGAGCACTAGGTCAAAATGCATGGAAGTGAATGAATATGAGGGTGTGTTGGGGAGTGTCAATCAGTGCTAGTTGTCATGCCAAGGAGGGAGTGACAAGGTATGCTAAGAATGGGTAAGGAATGCCAGGGAATATCAAGGAATGTCAAGAAGTGCTAGAGTGTGGTAGGTAGTTTCGGGGTGTGCTAACATGTGCCAAATAGTGCCAAGGCATTCCAGGTGCTCAGACATGCTAGGATGTGTAGGGTGCCAGAGTATGCCAATATGCGTCAAGGAGTTTCAAGACAAAAAAGGAATAACCAAGCTAAAATGAAAGGAAATGAACACATAAGAGGGTTAATAAGTCCAAACTTTATATTTTTTGAAAGGGGCATGCTAGGCACACTAATAATAGGTTATAATACATGCCAAGTGCCAATATGTGCCAAGTGCTAATTTTTGTCAATGCAATATTATGCCAAGGAGTTCTAGGGCATGCTAGGGACTACAAGAAATGCCAACACATGATAGGGGAGTGCTATGCTATGCTATGACATGCCAACATGTGTTTTGGCATCCTACTCATGCCAAGATGTTCTAGGTACAAATATTTTCCAAGTACAAAGATGTTCCAAGACATGCGAAGTGCCAAGGAATGTTAGTGTATTGCTCCAAAGCATGTTAAGGTGTGCCATCAGTGTTGATGAGTGCTAGGTCTCTCTCATTAATAGAATTGATAGAGCCTGATTATGTATTAAATAATATAGTTCCTACACACACTAGTGGAACTTTATTTAAAGGAAATTTGCTAGATAATAAACCTAATAGAGATGAATCATGTGTTGACTCATCGGAAGACAATATTCTTATGTCTCGAGGGAAATGATATAGACTAATTACTTCTTAAAAAATTGACTGGATATTATAACCACTATGACCTTGGACACATGATGAAAAAGACTCCACAAAAATGGTCTTAAATCATTATATTTTGACAAAAAAAATAGTAACAAGTAGATGGGATCATCAAAAACCCATTGGAATGATCAATGATGATGAACATTTTTTAACCGTCACCAAAAGTAACCAAAAAGAGCATTGGTGATTGTCAATAAAAGATCTTCACTCGAAGCGTCACTAAAGAGAGAATTAGTGATGGGCCTTTAACGACCCTCACCAAAAGTGTCACCAATGAGAGAATTAGTGATGGGAAATTAATGACCCTCACCAAAAGTGTCATTGAAAATGGTTTTGGTGACAAACCTTAAAGGACCATCACTATATACACTTACAACAATGATTTTTTAAAGATCGTCACCATATGGGACATTGGTGATGGACCTTAAAAGTCCATCACAGGCATGAAGCGTCATCAAAAACTCATTGGAATGATAAAGGATGGTGAAAATTTATTAACCGTCACCAAAAGTAACCAAAAAGATCATTGGTGATGGTCAATAAAATATCGTCACTAGAAGTGTCACCAAAGAGAGAATTAATGAGGGGCCTTTAATGACCCTCACCAAAAGTTTTATTGAAAATGGATTTGGTGACAAACCATAAAGGACCATCACTATATACACTTACAACAATGTTTTTTTAAAGACCATCACCATATGCGACATTGGTGACAGACCTTAAAGGTTCATCACAATCATGAGCCTCACCAATGACCTTTTTTCTTGTAGTGATGGTTTCAACATATAAACCATATAATATATATTCGAGAAAAATACCATCCAAAATTCTCATTCTATTATCACCATTCAACGAATTTTAATACTACCACCATTTTCAAAGAAGTTGAATGCGCTTCACACCATATAGATTCACCATGCCTCAAACTTTTGTCTGTGGAACTGTAGTAGTGAATTTGCAACCAGTTTGGAAAATACCCCAACAGTCTTTGACGTTGTGACAATCAGAGCTATGGGAGTGGAGCTGAGGAACAAGGATTTATATGAATACTTTCAAAATATTCATATTGAAATATCAATGTATACAACGTTTTGATATCAGACCAGTGTATGCAACATTTTGATATTAGACCAGCAACATAATCATTCAATGCATATAAATAATTCGTAAGCAGTATGTAGTGTTTTCCAGTAGTGTCCAAATATTGATATAATGGAGGGTCGTTTGGTATTCTACCAAACTCGGAGCGTACTTAGTCCAGCACCACGCTCCAGGGAATAATAAACTGAAATGTAATTGTAGTCACAATGTTGGCAATAACACCACGCATCTAGCTACGCCACCCTTCCAGCGCACAGTACGCAACACTTCCTGGCATCACATGACCATTCCACACAGCAAGTGGCTTTAGTCTTCACAATAGGAAAAGAAATTCCTTAATGCAACACATCGACCCTTCAACACTCCCACTACATTTAGACTAGTGAATTCAATAATGCATAGAATCTTGCAGGGATAAGACACAAAAATCACTAGCACAAGCGTAAAGGATGTAGAGAAGGTGACAATTATGCAAAAATAGGCAAAACATGAGGGAGTTACAAAGGGAGGAAAGCTAAAATTAGAATTGGCTCTGATACCATGTCACGCCAGGAGGTAACTCCTCAAATGAGATTATATTATTCATTTAGGCTGTTCATTATTATATACATGAGGGAGTGACTGTTGAGTTTCATCTCCTGATGACTCTCCATTTTCTCTATTATTTATTTACATTATTTATATTTGTTCACCCAATCCCTATGATTAGGTGTCAAAAGTGTCAAATCATCAAAAACTGAGGAAGGCCCATTATAGATCTCAGTGAGATCTTTCGAATGGTACTAACAGTTTGTCAAAATGAGCTACAAATATTTTAGCAGATAAACCAACCATTGGAATCAGGATCTACGACTTTTAAGAAAGTGGCCGGCCTTATCTAAAAATTGCCTTAATTATTCTTGGAATGATGGTTCCTGGTGAAGAATAAAGGGAAGAGGAAAATGAGAAGGAACTACTAGGGGAGGTCTAGAATCATCCTCGCCCACTAAGTCAAACATGGGGACTATGTGGAAATAGAGTATAATATTTGAAGATGTGGTATGAAACGTCTACGATATGTGATGTGCATATGGCTTGCCGGGGAGGCCGGTAGGAAAAGCTATCCAAGAAATGGGAGGATAATTGACTATACCTAGATTTAGTGGGATCTAGTTTGAGACTTATGTTAATCAATTGAGGAGGATGGCCAGGGGAAAACCATCATGCCCCCAAGCATGTGATATTGATCTGGTATGAAAAGGTGGGAATGAAACCCCCTATTAGGAAGAGTTTGTGGAGTGTCGTTTTGTTCCAAGTGCTCGAAAAAGGGATTCAATTAACTCGGCCCAACTTGGCATGAGATCCTCCAAAGGAGATGTAGGGGCCTATGTGCCCCTCAATATGCTATGGGCGTACTAGATGCATTTAAAGCTATGGGCTCCAAACACTTATATGATAAATAATATGATTATGCATTTTATATGACGATGATGGTTCACCATTTGTTTGGTTATCTTTTCTGGTAAATATGTGATAAATGCCGATCTAGAATTGTTTGCAATGGTATCTACATAGTGATTTTGGGCTCTAGGCAAATGGTTGAAAGTAATGGTTTCAAATTCATGTACCAACAACTTAACTCGTAGATATTTTCTAAACAGAACTTGGTTATGCACATGATACATGCCATTTAATTACATGACATGTAGCAAGGATTCTAAACAACATGAAGATGAAGGATGTGATGAGTGAGGGCATCGACTAACAAACCTATCACTGCATCATATTCAGCCTAATTATTTGTGGCAGATCCAATGAACACGTTGTTCGCAAGGACTAACTGATCCAGGTGGATATTGGTGGCCACCCGCCAATTCTACTTAGATCCCCACCATTGTTTCTTTCATTTTTTTATTTTCCTTAATTGTAGCACAGTTTACTATTTTTACAATTTTTTTAGGTCCTAAACTTCTGGAGCCGTTTTGAGGCCCTAAACAATGATTTTTGGGAAAAATGGGAGCAACATGGGGCCATGGGTCGATGTTGCTCATCCCAAAGTTGTAATCCTTAGATATATCTTTCTAATGAGGTATGGTGAGCATCAAACGAAGATCGTATGCCAAAGTTACGACCCTGGGAAGTTGATGTACCAATTTACCCAAACGGGGCCCATAGTTTGGTGCTTCATCTCCTAGGGTTAGGTTTTTGGATTTTTTGGGTTTTCCATTGTTTCTCAATAATAAATAGGTCTTCAAGCTTCATTATAAGATAGTTTAGAGGCATGTAGTCGCCACATCTCTCCTAAGAGATAAGCTACCATCGCCCAAGCTAGTTTATTTCCATTTCTGTTTGTAAGCATATTTCAATATTTTACATTAAGGAAGTGAAGTATTATTTATGCTGCATCTCTATATTTATGGTTATCTTTGTAATTTGTTGCATTCTTGTTTAAATCCAGATCAGTAGTATTAGAGCAGACTGCTCTTTCTCTGTTTTTCTTTGCATGTCCCCAACGAGGTAGGGATATAAGGGGTTAGGGCTTGAATTGGTCGAACCTTTGTAAGACTAGCCTCACAAATCTTGATGGCCTCTGTTGGAGAGGTAAATCCCCTCTATGGATAGAGGCGATCCCTACTAGCCCAAAAGGGGTCTAGCAACAATCAATCAATGCTACTCTGCAAGTTCCTAGTTGCAATTAACAAGTGGGTAATTAACACCTACTTGGATTCCAGCGCTATGTTTGACGAAGAGATACCGCTCTCGCTCCTTCGCTCCAGCTAGTCACAATCCTCCACTATCCTCGTGGGCGGACACTTGCACAAGCAAAGAGAAGACAAACACAAGCGTAAAATCTAGTAAAAGCAACTATACATCAGTCAGAAAGGATGTAATTCACATTAACCATTCATAAGACAAATGAGAATGGAACCATAACAGTAGTCATCTATCTTTTATTAATCAGAAATAGAGAAAGGTGCAACCAATTTTCTGACACTGAGTCCTTCTCTAGAGGGTCCAGCCAGCATGTCTCATAAGAATTCACCCTTGAAGGTAGATCTCCCAAGACAAACAACTCTCTCTCTCACACAAGGCAACAAACTCATAACCTTCCTCAAGCTCTATAGAAATCCACACACAACACACCAAATGCCTATTAAGAGCAGCACTAATGCACTATGAATTCCTCTATGTCAAAGTCTATATGTCAAAAGCTAGCTGCTCATGGCAATGGTGGAGGCTTATATAGGAGAAGGAGTCTCCATGAATAGTGAAAGGATGAGCTTATCCCCAAGGAAGGTGGGTTATCAGGTGAACATACATGCCATAGAAAGGAGGGTGACCTTTACAAAGCCAACAACCAGGTCTGGAGTCATCTGGAAGGTTGGCTGTTAGAACAAACTCGCCCAAACAGGATCAGCGCGGGTGGATAACTGGGCTGGCACGCTGGCATCGCATCTCAATAACAGAAGAGGTCTGGTCAGCGCGATTTTATACAAGCGGAGGGGGCACTAGCTATGAAATTCGACCAGCGCGGAAAACCCGTATGCTTCCGCGCTGGCAGCGCACCAATTACACTATCATCCGCTAGTCAGCGCGGTTATTTCAATAACAGTCGCGATGATCCAATAAACTTAGGAAAAGAGGGTTTTTTGGCCATTTCAGAGAGCATGAGCACGATGGATTTGATTTCATGACACAGTAGGGAGACTGACAGGGAGACAGTGACAATTTACTGTGTAACAGATGCCCCCTAAAGCATGAAGCCCGAGAGAGTGGGAGGGGTGAAATGCTTTACAAAACTGTCGGACCGGAACACCACCAGGAAGAACCTGCATGTAGTTACAACTGATATTTCAATTACATGTAGTCTAGGCATGGGCGCAGCCATCCAAAAGACATACGAAGAAGGTCTGTGGTATGGACACAGCCACCCAGCTGAAGAGACCATGATGATAAGAGGTATGGTCACAACCATCCTAAAAGACTCAGGTATGGGCGCAGCCATCCATCAATGAGTCATGTAATGATGATCCACAAAATCGCAACCTGGCCCACAATGGACTAGAACTAGGGTCTTGCGCTACATCCAAACCCGAACAAAGTACAAGTTCAAACATGTGAATACAGGAGTCGAAGTCGAACATGCTTGAACATCGCCTGATTACCAGCCAATGATGAAAGCTGTTAACAGACGCGAGAGGAGTCACCAATAATGACGATGGTCCTCAAGGTACTATAGGTACAATCCACGGCGTGCGAATAAATGAGCCAGTGTCGAACACCCGTAGAGTCATCTGATCGGAGGCTAATGATGAAAACCTCGTGTCGAACATGAAGAACCTGCCATTGAGGCATGCAGGCTCCAAGGTACCGGAAGGGAGTCTCTAGGTCACATTCCTGGATAATGAGCTGAAGTCGACAGGAAGTGATCTTGTCGAAGGTGGGCCATGACGATTCCCACATCATCGACATGAGACAGAAAGAGACAATATGTTTTGTGTGAAATATCAGAGGGAGGTTATACTTGCAGAGGCCAACTTCTCTTGAACATATCGGCGGCACAATAACGGATTTGGCAGTACTTGGGGTCAAATGATCAGAGGTCGTAATGAGAGGGAAATGAGTAGATGAACGGCCAAATAGGATAACCCAAACCCATGGAGGCAAATGTGAAATGAGATGAGATGTCCCCACCCAGACACGAATGCAAATAGTGCCATGTTCAAGAGCGACGTACTGCCAATGACGATGATTATGATTCCTTTATTTCCCCCACCATTTCTGGCGAGTACCCCGGTTATTTTTGGATGACAAGCTTGATGGGGATAGCATATGCTTGAGGGGCGTCATTTCGACGGAGTTCGATGTCATTATGTTTTAACGAGTCTGACAAAGGAAGAACTCGGCGTCTTTTCATGTTTAGAGAGTTTGAAAAGACAGCAGAAAAGAAAACTCCAGGGGGGTGATTTTTCATACAGTTGTGTCTCTCGAGCCCAAAAAAGTATAAAACGATGCTCGAAAGAACCGTCCGATCATTACGACCTAGGAGTACTTTTCGTAAATAGTGACTTTGACCCAAAAAAGTAAAAAAGCAGTCAGAAGAACGTCGTTTTAGAACCAATAACGAGTGCAAAACGATAAACACCCGACAATCTTTGTTGGTTTAAACGGTCGAAAAAGAGCTTTAAAAGCGACTGCCTCTTGTTCCTTTTGATGAGCTGAAAGGAGGCTCGGCTATCTTTTCTCATTTTATGTCGGAAAAGAGCTTAAAGACGAAAATTTTGGGACCAAGTGTATATAAATCCACCGTGACTTCACCGATTCCGAAGACCTGCACAAGAAAAACACCCACGTAAACCCGTTCGATATGTCGAAAAACATAGTAAAACATGCATCAAGGCATAATATAACGACATCAAGACTAAATTCATGATAAAGATGACAAACCCACTTTTATAAAGTTAATTTAGAACTTTTTACCATAAATAGGGGGGTGAAAAAATCATTTTTACCATTTTACCATTTGAGCTTTGGAGAACGTTGTAGAACTACAAAGTTGACGGATCGAATTCTTCATCATGCGAACGTCGTTCTTCCAACAGCTAATTCCAGGTAGGTCCCTCTCGCCTTGCGCTCCATTTTGAATCCTTTTTTAAGCATTTTCACTGTAGGATTTGGTCATTTGGCCAAATTTTTTGAGCATAGGTGCGCTCTCGATCAGCGCGGATTCGCCCATTGGGTCCGCGCTGACCGATTTTACCAGCACACACCACTTTTCGGGTCAGCACAGGAAACCCGTGTCCTTCCGTGCTGACCCAGAGAAAAATACACAGGGCTACCATTTCCAGCGCGACTGTTTTAGAAACAGTCGCACTGGCACCGCGAAGATTGATTTTTAATAATTTGAATGGAGAATTTTCAAATGCAGGCAACCTAATGCTTTTGGGTGATCATGCAGGACATAATGGCCTTTGTATGGTAGGAGAGAGCCCATGATAATGAAGATATGTCCGCTTTCGTTGATGTCGGATACCAAAATGCAATGCGGGCATGCGGTTTGCTCAAATTCTTTCTCACTCCATGCTTGAGGGCTCAGCCAGACCTCCTAGAGCTTTTGATCAGAGCCTGGAACCCAGTGGATGGGAAATTCACGATCTGTGGCCACGACATTGAGTTCGATTCCACGAACATCTAATTTTTGACTGGATTGTCTCGTCGAGGTGTGATGCCCATCCTGGAGGGGCAGCGACCTACCGGCGAGACGCTCGACCAACTCATGGCCCGGGTGTGCCCACAGGCGGTCAAGACATGGAGCGGGAAAGCAAGCATACCATCAGTGGGTGTTGGACCCAATGGCAACATAGTCTTTCGTACTATACTCTTCCTAGTGACGCTGGCAGTAGGCAGTCTGGCCAACCATGAGGCCTCAAAGGCCAACCTGTTACTAGCTCTCGAGTGCTTACAGCCCACGATTTTCAACTGGGTAGCAGCTGTGACCAACAGCATGAAGAGACAATTGAGTAACTGCCAACGTGGAGAGTCAAAGTAGTTTGGCTACATATCGCTCTTGCTTCCGCTCATGTTCGAGCGAGTGCCGGCTCTTCGGCTGCAGACCATGGTGGTAGATCCGCCTAACAGTCCACGGGAGACGAGGGCCACCAAATGGGCCCGGGTCATGCCACGTGGAGGTGGCGGTCGCTCAGTGTCCTGGAGCGTTTTCTTCCGAGAGTGGCTAGATTGCCAGGTTATCTTCGTTAAGGACTAGCCATACGACGACATCGACTTCCGTGGTGATCCCGACATGCCATTGCCTGCGGGAGAGCAGTGGGACGATGGAGGTAAACACTTGATCTCTTTCTGATTTTTCATCTTTATAATGTTTTTGCATTTTTTCCATGTACATGTCCTAATAAATGCTATGCTGTGTAGATGTGGGACCTGTGAGACCCCTTGGCCTGGCCCCAGAGGCACGGAGAGAGGGGCAAGGCACTGCCATCTTGGCCTTGGCTCCTGAAGCAGGCGACCAGACAGAGACTGTGGTACACAACCTTGAGGGCTTGCTGGCAGGAGTCCCAGATTACCAGGGGATCGAGGAGGTCCCCCTAGCTGCACAGATCCATACAGTGGGTGTAGAACCCCGGATGCACCGCCTTTTGAGGCGGGTGGCACGAGCAGTGGCATGCTACAGAGAGCATAACCCACCATAGTAGACGCCTAGGTTTTATTTTCCATTGTTGTTTTGAGAGACATACATCTCAGATGTACTGAGGAAGTCGGCTTTACTTCAGACATGTACACTTTATTTTTTGAGCGCCTCAGTGCGCCACACGATATATATTATATATATATACATGGTGCTTTTATTGTATCTTATGCTTCTCATGTTTTGTTAATTTACATATTTCGCAAATCTCTGTCTAATACCAATGCATCAGTTACAACATTAAGTCTTCTTGGAATGTGATAATAAGTAATATAATCAAAATCTCTTTCCAATAACTTAACACGTAAATACAACCTTAATATACGATGATCTCTGACGGAATATTGTCCGTTGAGTTGGTGGAATACAAGCTGTGAATCTAAATTTACAACCAATGAGTGGATTCCAAGGTTAATCGCCTCGGCTAATAATTCAATTACAACACTATATTCAGCTACATTGTTTGTTGTACAACCTAGACACACACCTTGAATATCTACTAACTCACCATGAGGATCGTAGATCACCCATGCCGCAGGTGACAGATTGCGAGTATTGCGGGAAGAACCATCAGCGAAACCAACGTAAGGTGATCCAGACATCTGTTCAAGAAGCAAAAGACACAATTAGCGGCGATCACACCGACACACTAAGACAAAAAACAAATGAACACGCACACACACTAAACACACTGTAAAAAAGCATATGCATGTAAAAAATAAATGAGAGAGTGCCTAGACTCAGGCGTAATATTTCTTAAGATACAGCCCATTACGGGGCCTGTCCAGGGGATTGCCTTCATAATCGATCAGCTCAGAGGCGCCTTTTTGTAGAACTCATTTTACAATGTAGGGCCCATGCCACATTGGCTCGAGTTTTCCTACTCCTAGCTTATCATTAGCCTGATCGTAGAGCAGTACCAAGTCTCCTTCGACGAAAGAGCGGGGATTAATAGAGTTATCGAAGTGAGTTTTCACTCGCTTCTTTTGAGCTTCGATAGCGAGGGAGGCTAGACGACGTGTCTCGTCTAGTTGTTCCAGGTAAAGAAGCCACTCTTCTATAGGAGTGGTCTCGAGAAGTAACTTGACAGCTAATTTGAGTGAAGGAATCTCACACTCAATGGGAAGGGTTGCCTCCAGTCCATATACTAGCTGAAAATGAGTGAAACCGGTGGCATCCTTCATGGAGGTCCGGTAGGCCCACAACGCGGAGAACAACATCAAATGCCAATTAGACTTGTGCATGCCAACAGTTTTCTGAAGCATCGTGACCAAGACTTTGTTCACGGCTTCAACCTGACCATTCGCCTGAGGATAGTATGGGGAGGAACTATCATGCCTAAGTCCAAGTTGGGTTGTCAACTCGACCATCATATGATTCCGGAAATGTTTTCCGTGATCAGTAACAATGGTTTGTGGAACTCCAAACCGAGAGATAACATGGTTGAAAAGAAACTGCACCGCCGTATGACCGTCTTCCGACAATGTGGGCATCACCTCGGCCCATTTTGTAAAGTAATCTACAGCAACGATGATGTAACCATGCCCCCCAGCCGAGCGAGGGTTACATGTCACATAATCGATGCCCCATTTAGCAAAGGGGCCTACGGTCACAACGGGGTGCAGTGGGGCAGCAGGCGCACGCATCTTCCACTGGTAAATCTGGCATTCGTGACATGAAGGGACGCCAAGAATGCAGTCCTTGAAAATGGAAGGCCAGAAGTAGCCAGCACGAAGGATCTTTTGTGCGCTGGCATATCTAGACATGTGACCACCACAAGCACCGGAGTGGCAGTCATTTAGAACTCTTTCAGCTTCTTCGAAGGTAAGACACCGACGAAGAACCGAATCAACCCCAAGGCGGTACAGAGTGTCCCCAACTATGCGATATGGTTGAGCTTGGTGACGAATCCATCGACGAGCGTCTTTCGACATCTCAGGGTGGAAGGAGGACGTCTGCAAATAGAAAATTATGTCCCCATACCATGGATCGAGGGTGTTGATCAGGAAAAGAGTTTCATCTGGAATTGACTCCTCTATCTGTGAGGAAGTAGCGGCGGATGGCAAGGAGCATAAAAGTTCAGCGAAAACGAGTGATTTCTTGGACTTGGCTGCAGTAAATTCCAAGTCGAACTCTTGGAGGATCACAATCCACTTTGAGTACTTGGCCCCCAGCAATTGTCATGAAAGAATGTAGGTCATGGGGTTACAATCTGAAATCACCGTAGTAGTACGTAACAGAATGTAGTGACGAAAGCGTTGGATAGCGCAAACCGCGGCGAGAGCCAACTTCTCGACATATGCATATCGAGTCTCCGTATCTAGTAAGTTGCGACTAAGATAATAAATGACATGCTCGATGCCATCATCGTCGTCCTGAACCAAAACCATGCTGATAGTGGTATCGGTAGCAGCCAAATAGAGCGTATAGTCACGATGGTAATTTGGAGGTTGCAACAAAGGGGCAGAAACCAGGAGGGTTTTGAGATGAGCAAATGACTCCTCGGCTATGGCATCCCATCGGAATGGGGTGTCACGCTTCTGTAACCGGGTAAAACTCTTTGCAACTTCGGCATAGTTTGGTATGAACTGTCTTAGAAAATTAGCTTTCCCCTGCAAACTCTGTAATTGCCGCAAAGTTGTAGGGGGAGGAAGATTCACGATTGCCTCGACTTTAAGGGGATCTAGACGGATGCCCTCTCGGGAGACGATAAACCCGAGTAGTCGACCTGATTCGACGCAGAAGACACATTTGTGAGGATTTAAGCGAATATTATAGTGTCTACAACGAAGAAAGATTTCACGAAGGTGCGATGGGTGGTCCGCGCGCTTAGCTGAATGAGCGGGGAGGTCATCTAGATAAGGCTGTACGATGTGTCTGATATCGTGGAAAGCATAAGACATCGCGCGTTGAAAAGTAGCGCCGGCATTTTTGAGGCCGAAGGGGAGCTTTTTATAAGTAAAGGTGCCCCAGGGACAGATGAAGGCCGTCTTATGTTGATCTTCCGGAGCAATGTTGATTTGGTTGTAACCAGAAAAGCTGTCCATAAAAGAATATATCTCGCTACCCGCACACTCGTCAATGAGTTGATCAATAAATGGCATGGGGTAGTTGTCCTTTGGGCAAGCTCTGTTGATGTCATGGTAATCAACGCAGACACGAATGGTGCCCTATTTTTTGTTGACAGGGATGATGTTTGAGACCCATTCTGTCAGTGGGATGGGATAGATAAATCCCGCCTTAAGAAGCTTTTCAACCTTTGCTTTGATGGCTGCCGCCTTACGGGGGTGCACGGGGCGCAAACGCTGGCGAACTGGTTTGGCCCCGGGATACGTTGGTATCTTGTGCACTACTATAGATGGATCAATACCGGGCATTTCTTCATAGGACCATGCAAAGACATCGCGAAATTCGCAAAAAAGTGCGATATAAACCTGAATCTCCTTAGGAGTGCAGGTCACTCCTATGTAAATATTCTCGACGATCCCTACCTTAACAGAGATGTCAATTGGTTGAGTCTGCGTGATTTTCCCTAAATTCCCTACGGATGATGTGTGATAAATCTGAATGGGCGTCTGAAGGGGTTGAGAAGGGAGACATGGAGCAAACCGCTCAAGACAAAGTAATGTTTCCCGAAAGGTAGGGAGAAAGGAGGAACGGTGGTGAAGAGGAAACCACGGATGTTTGTCCAGAGACATATTCTCTATAATAGCCTCATCGGAAGGAAATATTTCCTTCAATGGATCTGAGGAGGTGTATTCTCCTAACCAAGGGGGAAAATCATCTGAGTCAAGAGCCCCACTCGAGGTGGTGGGTTCATCATGAGAGGCTGATGCAGTGACAATTTCGACGTAGTTGAGCTCGGCTGGGCTCAACGGCATCTCCTCGCCCCAAGGTTCTATCTGGTCGATGGAAGGAAGGATCCAAGGGTCAGAACGAACCGAGATCATGGAGATCGAGGCGAGGTTGGGAGGTGGGAGGGAAAACACACCCATAAGGGTGGGTTCTTTGAAGAGCCCAGCTCCCACATTTTCATATGGAACTGAGGTATGCTCAATGAAGGGTACGTTTCCCTCAGAAGAGGAAGCGGAGAATGAGAGTTTGTCGACCGTGAATATTTTCCCTTGATGGGGGAAAAGAAGGACATGGAAGAGGGACGAAGCCACAGCACGCATAGCGTACGTCTAGCTCCGGCCCAGAAGGAGGTTATAGGTGAGATTCATGTCTACAACCTCGACTTCTACTTCTACAGTCTTCCCTTCTAAGGTAATTGGTAGCCGTTGAAGGATACCATAAGGTCGAGATTCTCTCCCATCGAATGCTTCCAAGGTCGTTGGGGACTGACTCAACGTCGGAGACCCGATGGCTTTCCAACATGCAATAGACATAATGCAGGTTGATGCGCCCTCATCAATGACTGTACGATGGATCGTTTTAGAGTTGATGATGAAAGCTATCTAATGAGGCAGTCGAGGGACATGGCTCTTGAGGTCGAAGGTGATTAAATATGAGTCCGCTGGGTCGATGCCACCGATCGCCGATAGCAGGGACTTCCTTTGGGGGGGGCAGCTCTGAAGGACCTCTAAGGCAGACATGGCAGACAGAGCCTGCGCTAAGTCCTCCACAATGCTATATTGCTGGGTGGCACGAGCACTCAGGTTATAAGAAGACCTCCTGAGTACCCCTTTGGGAGGGGGTCGGCTTGTCGTATCAACACTCGGTCTCTCGATATGGAGGACCAGAGCTGGACGGAGGAGCACTTGAGGGAACCTCTGGCTCCTTCCCAGCGGATGACGGATACTCCTTAGCTCGAGTTGTTACATGAATAGGAATAGTTCCAGCCATGAAGACCTGGGAACCGAAGGGAGAAGAAGAGGGGTTAGCTACCATCTGGGTTTGCTGAGAGGGAAAGGGGAGTTCGCTAAGGACCGTAGGGGTTATTTCCGGAACCGGGTTGTTGATTCTACCCCCCAGCACCCCATTGGTTACCATACTGGCTAGCAGGTTGTTGATAATTTTGATAGGGATTACCCTGTGGCTGTTGGTAGTTTTGGTACGGGGTATGTTGATTCTGCCCCTGGGGTTGCTGGTATCCGTACTGAGCCTGAGAACCAGGCGGCATTTGATAACCAGGTTGGGATTGGTACCCACCTGAATGCTAGGGTTGGGATTGGTACCCACCCGCATAAGGAGGTTGGGCCTGATACCCACCTGAATAGGGAGGCTGGGATTGGTACCCGCGAGAATATGGAGGCTGGGATAGATACCCGCCAGAATACGGAGGCTGGGATTGATACCTGCCAGAGTATGGAGGTTGGGATTGGCACCCACCTGAGTACGGAGGTTGGGATTGATACCCACCTGAATATGGATGTTGGGATTGGTACCCACCTGAAAGAGGAGGTCGGGATTGGTACCCTCCTACATGCTGAGCCGTCTGGCCAAAAGGTTTTCCTGGTCAGATCTGAGACGGCCCCGTTCGCCCAAAAGGTCGAGCTTGCTGAGTGAGGGGCTGCCCTTGCGCAACCG